>JAGVSQ010006744.1:0-16012 GCA_022683975.1 Rhyacophila evoluta | reverse complement strand
ATCCATATGCTCCACGTTGGGAGCGAACATGGTTTAAAAAATAAAAAATAAATTTATATTTATTTTTATATAACAACATATATTAAAATATATGGTGAGATAGTAAGGGTATAAACATTATATACCCTTAACTGTTCAACTAATACGTGATCCTAGATTGGATGTGATAGGGGTTACAAATACTGATGAGGTTCACAAATTATACAAAGGAAAGTGCTTATTGATTAAAGCGCAAAAGGTACTAATTGATATGAAAACAGACGATTTTCAGAAACGTATCTAACTAAATTGGTAAAACCGAAAAAAGTGAGAAATATCTCTCGGTTAGTAATAGACCTTCGTACAATGTCAATCAATGGACACTAAATAGCTACAAAGCTTAAATAGTTACATATCAGTAAAAGAGTAAATTTTGAGAGAATTTTGAAAAGACCTGGAGAGGTTTGAATATAAAAGCTTAAAATGACGCGAGAAAATGGGCAAAATTTGAAATAATAATTTGTCATTTCTCGTTAATATTCCCAATTAAACTAAATGGTAACCCAGATATTTCTATTCAAAAAGAAACGTATGACGTAGGACTCACATATGAGTCCATGGCCGTCAAACAATGTTCTATCAAGACTCATATGAGTCCACGGCCATTTAGCCGTTGATATTAAAACGATTCCGGTCAATAATGGTCATGCCATGAAGTTCTTTTTGTTGTAAAGCATTTAGCAACTGGGATAGCAATTTCTTCTCCTTAAAATGACAATGAATGTGTGTTAAATACTTCCAATATGACAATAAATCGACCTACAGCGAACCTTGTCCAAACAGAAAGCGTTACATACAATAGAGTTGAGAGAGTAACACAAATATGGTTGGTGAATTGTGTGGAAGTCGTCGATGTTTATATACGTGTTCAAACCAATCAAAACCCTATTGAAAACATCAAGCCTTTGTGTATTTAATATACGATATGAAATCAAAAATATACAGTCAACGAAAATATATGATTTACGAGCTGTTGAACTTGCGATATTATTATTTACGTTACAGACGCAGCATATAGACTGCTACAATTAACTTCACACATATATTGACAAATAATATTTAAACTATTCGATAAAGCTGCTAGTCCACGAGAAATTCTCACCTTCCTCTGGATCGGAAAATTTATTAGAATGACGTTAATATATTATATTGTTATTAGACGGTAATACACTGTCCGTTAATTAATTTGAATCATTTTCTTCACGAAAATAGCACAGCATAGTGTGACGCATATATGCTCTTGACCACATATTTGAACGGATAAATAGCTTGTCTTGGAACATATCACACCAAAACGTCAACTACAAAACGTCAACAGAACTGAACGCATTTTGGAATTCCTCTATTTAAAATGGAAAATACCAAGTCAACAAAGATGCAGTATAAAATTGTCGACACTAATAATCATGGGACAACTTTATATATACACACGTGTATTTATCGTTGCCGCTTGTAGCACAGGATTCTTAATATCTTTTCCCGCAAATGAATAAAAGAAAATATTTTTACTTCCAGTCGGAAAGATCCACCGCTCCAGCAAAGAATTTTGTCATGGACAAGGGTTATCCGATTTTTAACAGTTGATGGATTTGCCGTTCTGTCGACAATTCTCATTGTAGACAGAGGCAATCATGCATTTTCAAAAAATATTTAAACTTTGTCAGATGAGTTGCATAATTGTGTCAATATCAGTTGCAAATGACGCATGTTTCAAGTGACATTACAATAATATAAACATTAAGAAGTACCGTAGAATTAAAATTATTATGAGAATAAATTAATACAAAATGCATCAGAACCGGTTTTTAAATACATAACACGGATATTAATATAATATTATATACTGCGATGCAAATTAAATATAATGTTCTTTGATTCCTTGCGACTTTCATTCATTGGCTACCACTGCAAGGCGGTTTGTGGTCACTATTCCAAATACATACTTTCATTAATCAGACACAGCGATCATTGGTGGTCCAAAATTATAAAGTAATTGAAAAAAGTATCAATTACTTGTTAGATCTTCTAAAGACAGAGATATTGAGGTAACTGAACGAATATGTTTTTAGTAAATAAATCTATTATATTATCTCAATCCATGACACGACGTTTAATTTGTAAATGGAAATTCCTATACCGTATGAATAAGATTCTGTTTTGAACAACCACGAAGACATGAAGGCTGTTTGAATAAGTTAATCATAGATATCTTCAAAGTCTACATCTAGAACGAATAACCTATGACATCTAAAAATTAGCGTTACACCTAATTGAGGCGCCAACGCATAGACAAAAAAGGGTACATAAATAATTAATGTGGGAGAAGTAAAAACTGTCATCATTTAAATAATAAATCAGTGCATTTACGAATGTTGCTTACATTTCAAATTTTAAATGCAATGTTAAGGATAAATAAATATTTCTGCTTACATCTTATATTTGCTGTTTCAATAAGTTGTATTATTGATATTGTACCATTGCATTTATATGTTCCAAGAAGACCAAAAATATTTGATATAGTCACGGTACATTTAAAAAAGTAAGAGATGGTGAACTGATTGATAAATTGATATTAAAATGAATTTTCAGATCCACATTTATTTTGCCCAGCATACATAGTTCACATGTGTGTATATTTCGGGTATTTAAATTGCATATAAAGATCATACCCATGGTCGAAAACCGATTTTGATGCCATCTTATTCAGCTTTAATTTTTCTATCGCACAACTCCATGCAGTAACATACAATTCACCAAATTTTTTTGTTGCTCCTAAATATTTTACGCAAGTGAAGTTGGTTTTTTGGAGATTAAGCCATCAATATGTTTTATCATTACTATCCTGCTTACACTACCACATTAGTAGCCTATATATTTCAATATACAGAGTACATTCTATGTTCCAGGCCTGTAGCCAAAATTCGCACTAGCTGTGTGATGAGGCACCGTCCTATTGGAAACCATGTGTGCTGTAGGCCCAGTTAATACAATTTGGGTAAAAGAAAGTTTCCTTGTCATGTCATAATAGCGATCAGCGGCAACTGTGAAAAAATATGGCCCAATGATGCTGCCGACCCAAATGGCGCACCATACAGCCACTCTACAAGTGTAATGGTCGTTGGTGTATCAATTAAGGATATCCAGTGACCTAATAGAGACTATTCTGTTTTGATGATTTTTTGCTAAGAAATTAAGAATCATTTAAATAAAATCTTTTAATAATTTCAACACGTTGCTACTGCTTTACATGCTCCTTAATAATTGTTATTGATTGCTCTCGATGACTGTTAAATATGAACTGACAATTGACAGCCGTATCAAAATAGCAGCCAAACAAACTCAGCCTGGAACATAAAACGCACCTATTTGGGTTTTTGATAATAATAGTCTGTAAAGAAAGATAACACTGTGAGATAAATAAATTCTATCATAGAGAGAAAATAGTAACTTATCTATCATAAGACAAAGTAGCTGTAACCAAAAGTTATGCAATAATCAGTCTATTATGGTACATGAAAAATTAGTTTAGCTTCATTTGACAGCACATAACACATCCAAACATAGTAGTATCAGCAAAACACATGCATCAAACTAATGTCATTTGGTTTTAACTGAGTACATCCTGCACAGCCTTCATCAAATCAAATATGGCTCCAGCTATAATAATATGAATAATTTACTCCTTTTATGGACTTCCGTCTAGCTAGAATATGCAGATAAAATACTAATAAAGATAATTAACACTTTAGTCTGGATAATTTTGCGCTAAATTTCGCATGAAAAATTTACATACATAAAACACTGCCAAAATAATTATAAACATGTATTTACGGTGGTATGACTTCATTCATAACGAAGAGATAAGAGAACAGATCATACAGCCACTAATTACTGAATAAGTCAAACCGCGACTCTAGATCTTGGCTTGGCCACAAATTGCGAATACCTCAGTAGAGTCTTAGCCTGACCTACCTTTTTTTGATCCGACTGGTTTTCGGTGTTTTGAAAGGTCGTTATATATTATCTATAGAATCCATTCGGCGGAGTTACGGGATACAGGTGTGACTTGGGAGGCCGCAAAAATACTGGCATGTGGTGTCCATATGCTCCACTTAGGATATGGAAGAAGAAAAAGAAATATTTCCATCACTTGAATTTTAAATTTATATCAGATTCACACAAAGTTTTTTCAACATCAATCGTATCATGCAGAGACTCGTGAACAAACTCATAGCGAAGTTTCGGCATTTGCAGCTTGATTTCTTATGACAGAATGTGTATTTAGTTGTTAACATAGTGATTCTAAAAATAAAAGCACTTTTCAAAACACTAAGGGTTAATACCTTTTGGCTAAACAGAGTCGATATAAACATTGGACTTATTTCTAACATCTTTCAAATAGATCAGTTTATTATCTTCACATATATGAAGTCATTGGACTCTCTTGAATATCTCTCCCAAGTCATTATTCATTATCAATACTTTCAAATGTCATATTGGTTTAATTCTTTGTTCTTAGAAATTTCATATTTTTTTCTGTACGGTGGGTAGGTCACAATGATTAAAATGTTTTGGTAACCTTGTTTTTGAGGAATAGAGGAGTGGGTGATAAATTAAATAAAATATCGCAATCAACTTATAATATTTATTCTAATGAAAGTAACAAAGAGTATTTTGACGTTTTTGCTAGATCCCTAATTAAATCACTCATACAGTATTAATTGGTATTCTATGAATACTTACATAATACAAATTTTGTTCAAAACGATAAAATTTTGTTAAGCTACGTAGGCTACTGTCATTTGATAAAAATTATTGTGCTTTTTTATACATAGAAAACGTTACATTTCTATGAAACTTTATTCTCGTATTGTTAAACATTACAAAGACTATTCGCGTTTTAAATTTTTTCACCTATTTTTGATATATTATTTATCACAGTATTACATCTACTGTGTTTCTTAATATTTCTATTATTTTAAATAAAATTGACAAATCAGCTAAGTATAATCGTATCAATAAAATAATTAACAACATACAGACGAACTCGTTTAAAATGAGCATGGCAATACAGAAAATCCCAAAGCATAATTAGAAAGAGTATTTTTCAATTCAAATATTTCATATTTATAACAAATACAATAGATAAAGTGAATAGAAATTTGAAAACTATCAAGAGATGATAAAATTAAAACCATGTATTTATCATAGGTAAATAAATTTATGCTTCCAAGGAAAGCCTTGTCAGGTGGGGTGGTTAGTACATAAATATAATGCCCACCTACACCTGGACCTCATATAACACAGTACTTCTAGAACACAGTTGATGAATTGCGGCATATTCTTGTATGACACGGTTTCAGAAAAAACAATCATTTAAAAATAATTAACATGTCTTATTTAGATACCCTTAAATCATGCCATCACAAAAATATACTATTCAACTAGATTTATCGTCAAAGAAATAAAATAATCCACTTTAAGTGCTTGCTAGCAAAAAATTTGGCCAGAAGTAGTCGTAGTCGTAGTCATTGGATAAAATATTGTACCATCAATAGAAAATGAATATCAAAAGACTTATTGTGGTATTGGTGGAGAAGGATTTGATAACCTGGATATCGAAGAAATATTGAAGGATCATGCTTTTAACAAAGAAAAGCTGAAATGAAAAGCTTATCATGATACTTAGAAAGAATTTGCAACGAAACAACTACATGTTTCACTTTAAAAAAAATAAATGAAGTTTTGGAGTTAGCTGATAAATTAGAATATTATCCTATAATAGAAAAATGTTTGGGGCTTAAGAGGGAATTAAAGAAGTGCTTGACAAATTATCATGAAATACACATTTAAAACAATTGCTTAGGAGGCAGTTTTAGAAGGTTAAATCCAAAAATTCTCAAGAGTTCCAATAATGGAAACTTTCAATCCATCTTGAAAATTGTTTATTGGAAAAAGTAAAGGATATAATTGAACATCGATATTTTTGGAACACATACCCTAATTTTGTATGAACTTCAATGTTTTATAATATGGATTTGTACTGCATGACATTTTACTGGAACCATATGAGGTCTGGGTGTGCTTTGAATATTGGACAAATACAGTTTGCATTATTACACAAAGTGACAGGATTATCAATTATTGTTGAAACTAAATATAAAACTCGAAATATGTGATTATTAAAGTAAAATTTATTTTAAGTACTCATAATATCCGAATTCGACTGCATGTAACTTCACTAGCCATGTGTATATAAATTTTTATAAAAAATAAATCAAGAAAACACATTAAAATAATAATTTCAAGGATTAAATTAGCCAAAAGTGAACAGCTCATAATATTAAATTCTATTTGGATGTAGAAGAAAAAATCTCGTAACGTGAGATTCTGAATTGGAAATAACACGAAAATATATTTAAGAAAATCTTTTGACAAACTCTAAAGGGACTATCGACTAAATCTATTTAAATTTTCTATATTTATGTTTTTTTTTTATTATAAACTGACAAATAAATATAAACTTATTGACAAACATTAAAACAATATATTAATTTTTTTAAATGATAAATTTGATACAATTTCCATACTTCAGATTTCAAAAAAAAGAAATCCTTCATGAATAAAATAAAATGTAATAAATTATTAAAGATGTGATACTAACTCAATGCATCCATATTGCTAAGTCAACACAAAAATAACAACTGTATAAAGACAGTTAATTACGGTTTTAATTTTTTTTAAATATCGATATTTTCTCATTTGAATAGAATTTTATAGTAAACAGATTATTTTGGCAAAAAGATAAGGTGATAAGTTTAGTATGGAATCATTAAGTTATGCAATGAAACATTTAAAATTAGTTATCAATTAGATAAAGAATTTAAGTAGAAGAGAAAGCTTAAATACGGCATTCTTTATATGATATTAAGGTACAGAATGATTTAATTAAAATTTCTTTACCAAATGAGATAAAAATAAGTTCTTGTATTATAAATATGTAACGAAAAATAAATCGTGTTTGAAAAATTAATAAAAAAATATATTTTCAAATATTGGATTAAAAAAATATCTTGTGAACTGCAGTATGCACAATGCATGCGTGTATTACACGTATCTCTAAAAAATGACTGCAAATATAGAAGCTTGCGTGGAAAAATGTAAATTAAAATGAACAAACTTAAATCCAAACAAAGTTTCAATTATTAATATATTTTTTTTTTATTTTTATTTTTTGAGCAAGATAAAAATGTAGATGGTCTACTTTGATATAGTATTTTTTTTTAATTCGTCTCGAGTTATGTTTTGCATTCGAACATTATACAAACTTTATATAGTGTACATATATTTATATTATTTTTTTGCGTATAGACATTTGATCGATTTAGAATAATTAACCAAAAATATATAATCAGATGTGGCTTCATGTCTTAAAATATCTGAGAATTTTTTTCCTCTTTTCTTAACCTTTTAGTTATGAGGTTAAGAAAAAGTATGAAGGAGAAATTGCTTTTGGTACTTGAGCATTATAGTAAAGAGTAAAAGAGGATTTTTATTGTTATATTATACACATGAAAATAAATATCATATTTGTATATACAGCTTTGTACTGTCAAGAGATAATTTTATTGGGATACTTTTTACTAAAGAAAATACTTAAAAATACGGTAATGCAGAAATCTTTTGAAGGAGAAGCATTTTTAAAAAGGCAAGATTGAAAATGTTATTAAAATAGTTGAGAAAATAAAAAAATAACATTATTATACAATAAAGTTAGACATACAGTGAAGAGTTTTTTTATCAAAGTACTTATCAGTAGTTAAAATGTTGAGTCCTCTTTTAAAACGGAAACGTATATACAATATTTATTACAAGGAAATAAATACAATACGTCAATTAGATGGTTGAATATTGCATTATATTTATTACACAGTATTGAAAAGTAGAACCACGATAATGTATTTGACATTCATTCAAGAAAGGGAAAACTCAGTTGTAACAATTTTAAATAATTTTAGAACTAACTGCCGCAATTGTTGTTGCATAAATAAATAATTTTAAAGTCAGATGTTTGGCAGAGAGGATAATCGTGTGTGATGAATCTTGTTTAAAAATAAATCTGAAATATGTTTAATTATATATAAATTACTTCTTAACACAATTTAGTCCGTTCACACGTTTTCGTAAGATAAGAATGATCCAAATTTAGATTGACAAAATTTTATGCGAATGCGACAGATGTTAAAATTTTTACTGATGGAAATAAACACATTTATAATTATTTGGTACTGCTTTATAGATGTAATTTTTCATCATGGGTATAAATACATTAATTAGTTAACATGTTCAAACCGTTTTGACAACTAATAAATAAAAAGCATACGGATTAAAATATGCAGCATAAATGATATATATGGTTTAATATACCTTTATAATTCTAAATTAAGAACATCTATTCAATAAATTATATCTTTATCGCTGGTACAATAACCAAAGATTGAAAACCACTGTTATGTTTATATATATATGCAATAAGCTATTTTAGAAACAGCTATAAAATTTCATTGCAATATGTTTGTTGGTTTGAAAGTTATATTGATTATACCAAGGTATCTTTTTCGTATTTTTTGTGAAATTCGTCCTGACTCTAGTTGAATTTTATTGTAAAACAGTGCGGACCGTAATGTGTTAAGATATCAGAAATTGACAAAAATATGCAAAATAAAATAGTTATATTAGAATAATATTAGAAGAGGTAATTTACAACAATCATTATTGGAGATAAATAATTATTTTATGTTAAAATCCTTTTTAGACACAATGAAGCTGGTGAAATAATATCTCTCTACCAGTCATAAAGACAAAAGCAATCAAGTAAAGATTGTCAACTACAATTATTAAATATACAACTAAGGTAACTAATATTACATAATCAAGTTGAAAAGAAATTGAAAATAAGTCCGAATTGAATAATAAAATAATAAATGAATAAAATAATCTACTATGTCTTACATTACAAAAATCTCATTCGGAGATATTATATATTAGTAACAATTACTACTTTCACTCCCATACTCAGCGTAACGATGCTAAGTAAGGATGTTCAACAATAAACAAGTTTAAAAATATATTAAATTCCTCTTCGGAAGTTATTTGACAGCACAAAAAAAAAATGGAAAATATATTTTTATTTCATTAATAGACAATGAAATCGATACTCGTAATTGAAGAAAACATTTGTGCATACTAAAGGTATATAAATACCACGTAACATTAAAAAAAATGGTTAGCAATGATTAGGTTGTTAAATATTATTAAAAAGGCAAGAATTTGGGCAATACTTGGAAATTTTCAGGTAATGATCGAATTTAGTTTTAAAATATATGATACACTGTTTTGTTCAAAACATAAATCATACATTTCTAAATAAATCCAATACAAATTTTATATGCAAACAATTATTTTAAAAGATTAAAACGGTGTACCTAACCTAACCAATATATTTTCACAAAATCTGTGCCAGTAACGAGATTAATTAGAGCAAGTGTTATTCAGTAACCTGTCCAGAATTTGAGGGCTTGAGAGAATTATTGATAATTATATAGTATCTAGAATTGGAATAAAGCCATATTGATGGAGGACAGATGGAAGGACAACACTGTGTTGCTATACTCTTAAAGCTATGTACAAAATATTGATACATCTACACAATACATAGATTGATAAATATTTTGCTGCTCATTATAGTTCAGTGAATAGCGTCCTTGTTTCTAAAATTTCTTGTAGATTAGAATTAAATATTATTTTATATGTATTTGAATCATTGACGTGTGTGTAATGAGTCCAACCATTTGCTCAATTATCTATGGTTACTCTTTATAAAAATATCCATCGAATTATATCCACACAGTTTGATAATTGGTTTTCAGCATTTTATTTCACGAAGAATAATGAGTTACGTGAAGAAATTTTCTACAAATTTGACGTCTCAAAAGCAAATTTTTAAAATTAATAATATAAATAAATAAAAATTATAAAATAAACTAATTCTGCATTTTTATGACTAAACTTTCATTGACCGATTATATTTGATCAAGAAAAATTGAATGAATACTATTGTGAGCAACTTTGATTCAATAGAGTTGATTAACAAAAACTTATTCAACTGATGAGCCATCCGCCATTTGTTGTTGGTTGTCGCTGAGGTGAAACGTGTGAACTTTAGTTGACTGTCAATTTTGCTTTCGACTGATCACGCCACGCATTCATATGACGCACAACTGCTTAAGATGCCATTTCAAAACTATTGGTCAGTTTCTATAGAAATGTGTGAACTGAAACTGATTCAAGTTGTATTCAACTTTTGTCTGTCAATGAACGTTAAATTATGAGAATTCGGCACAACTGATGAAAAATCTATTGAGTTAAAAAGATTACATTCTTGTTATCGTGTGTAGATAATAGACAGAGCATGAAAAACTTAAACATGAAAGTGTACATGGTACAATATCTTCATTGATTCATACGCCATATTTATTCTTGCTTTTTTTTTTGAAGACAACTTTGAACTAATAATTTAATGATCAAAAACGTAAAAATTAATATAAAACAAAAACCAACTAGATATTATTCCAGATTTTTTTTAATATTATTAATTAATGCAGTAATATAATGAATATAATATTATTTTTTTAAAAGGGTAAGCTTTCATTTACTGAAGACATTAATTTGCTAATGAATTCTTTTCTCTCACTAAGATCTTTCAAACGAAGGATTATTTTTAAATTATTATAATATCATATTTGAGAATACAGTATATAAATCAGCGGTGAAGAGTGTTTGTTGAATCGACAATTGCCCAAAATCTAACACTGCTTATGTTGTTTGTTCTTTTACAAATTTTAATAACATAAAGAAACATTTAATAATTATTTTGTACTGAGTGTTCACCACTGAAATACATTATAAATGTAAAAAGGAAAAAGGATCGAAACCTCAGTTTTTTTTTTTAAAGCAGATGTTTTTTTGATAATCACAATATATACGAAGTAATATATGTTCTAACAAAATAATTTAAGCTGAAAATGCTGGATTGGTATCTAAATTTAGCTTTTAAGTTTTGGAAACAGGATGCCGGTGAAATTTACGACAAGAAAAAAGAATTTCCAACTCATCAATTTTATTGTTTTTTTCCTAAATTACTTGTAAAGTTAATATCATAATCAGTTTTAGTCTTGATGCATTTAAGGTTGTGCCTATTAAATATTTTAATTTTGACCCAAAATCATTAAATAAACATTTTTTGTGCCTCTTGTAAAAAAAAATCTATGCGGGTTACGTCCTTTTTTCTTTATACAGTCGACAATGAAAGGAGAAAAAAGATTCACAATAATAATCATTAGAATCCACATAATTAAAAACTAAACAGATATTTTAAAAGAACAAAACATTTGGGTGTTGAATTAGACTTTCTTGGTGACTTCTTCATTGGGTCCGTCTTCACTGCTGTCTTCAGAGCAGTCCTCATCGTGAGTATGCGTGAGGGTTTTCGGAGTTTCCGGTCTCACGTGAGGAATTGTTGGTGTTGGTGGAACCTGGCCGGTCTGGTTTGATCCATGATGAGAGGACATCACAGCCTGTGAATAATTGGCAATATCAGTTTATATAACCAAATCATAAAATCATAATTTGATATTTAATTCTGATTATTTTTTAAAAGTATGTTTACTATATTTTAATGTAATAAAACAGGATACAGTTTACACATAAGAAGGTACACATACAAGAAAAACTTGAAAGGAGTATAATATTGTGAAACTAATGAAAAATGGCAACCTTCGATGCCAAATTGCTTGCTTTAACCAACTTGACCTACAGATGTTGGAAGAATAGTTATTTTCATAAATATTAAGCTTTTAGTTTTTTCAGTCCGTGTTGTCACAACACATGTATGTTACGTTTCCATTTCAATATTAAATAAGAGCCATTTAATTAACCCTTTGGGCATAGCCGTGAACAACATTTGTGTAAAAAAAAAACATTTTAATTTCAGGTTGAACAGGTTTCAAACCTGTAATACTTCTATCGCTTAATTGAACCTATTTAACATAGTCTATTGTAAGCCACAGGCGAAATTTCCCTACTGAGTATTGACAGAAAACATTTCCAATTTGATGACAGAATGATATTAAATGGATTTATTAGTTTTAAGAGGGTATTTCCAAAGTGAACTTATTCCACTCTGCTAAAATGTAAAGGAGAATATTTTGAACAAGTATTCATTGTATAAAACAACCATTCAGCGTTCAAACCAGTAGAAAAAATCAATTTCAAAACTATTTAAAACAAAAGCACTGAAAAACATGTTATGTGGATATTTTATATAGGAAATAAGTGTTTGAAATGTTTTCTTTAAATCTTCACATAATGGAATAAGTTCACTTTGGAAATATGCCACTCAGATGTTTATTCACGTCATTGTTCCAAATAAATGTATATTCATAAAAATAAACATTTTAAACTAATCTATTAATTTATATTAAATTAAAACATACATACATTAAATGATTTATAACAAAAAAAATATGTTTATTAATTAATCTTCTGAAGCTAATCTATAATAATACTTGATTATAAATTACTATTATGGACTGATATGATATTAATGCACTAAAGACACAGCAATGTTTGTATACAGGTTCAAAAAAACACTACAAACTAAAATGGATATGATACCCACATATTAATTTAAATGAAATTGTACGTCAGTGTTAAATTAATATTATATAAAAAAAAATGTCGCTATTGATTTGAATCTAGTCATATTATAAGGGTTATTTGAATTATTTTAAAGACGGTTAATTAATGTAAAATGTATACTGCCCTGTTAAATAAAAATATAATATCTTGTGTGTAATTCTCTATGTAGATACTGTGTTTTTACTTAGCAGGTCAGTATACTTGTCAATTAAAAATGCAGTATGAAATCTTTGCTAGAATTTATATAAATTTACAGTAATATAAAGGTATATTAAAATTTTAAAAGGGTTATAAATCATGTAAGAAACAATTATACAAGATACATAGTTCTCAGAAAGAGATGGTTTCATAAACTTAAATAAAGACTGAGTCAGTTGATATTTTTGAGTTGATAATAGAATTGTTTATTACTTTTCAAATGAATTTTTTCGTGTTTATTTAAGTACAAAATTTATTAAATTGCGGTTTAAATTTACCTCGTCGCTAGGGAAGCCTAAGTTTTCATAGTTTTCGCTGCCCGGCGACATTGCCATAACATTGAAACCTTTGCTTGATTGCCTAGACCTGAAACGATAACATTAAAATAATAATGACAATGAATGAAACAAAGAAACAAAAATAGGGATCGGGTACATATTTTTAATTAACCAAAAATGTTACTTTCGATTCACACAAAAATTAATTTGGTGATTTTATCATTTATTCAAAGAACAAAAACTTGTGTGATATTGTCCGTTTACTGCCAAGATTTATCTTAAAATTTTATGAAAACCAGTTTTAATGCTATTTACTAGAAAATAATTAAAGCTATCATATTGCAATTGCTCGCAACTCTATTGAGATGAATATTTGAATTACCACATAATAGCTTTAATAGTTATAATAGATCGTGCTCGCTAAAAAAAAATGTAAAATTTTGAGATAGGAAGACTTGACAGCAACCAATCGATATTTATATTGAACATTTTTGTAAACAAAAAATATATAATCAAATGCAGTTGTGTGAAAAATTATAATTATTAATCATGAATTTAAAAATGTTTAATTTTCAGCGATATTGCAAAACAATAGAAATTAAAAATATTTTGTATGGTACAACCTCGATATAACGGACAAAATTTTTGCTCAAATGTGAAATATTTTACATAACATAATTACGTATAAAAATAAAAGAACGCTGATTTTATTACACCATGTTCACTCCCAAAGAAAAGCATATAGATCTACACAGTGTGAAGATATCCACTCCGAAAGTGGAGTATATGGGTTTCCTTAATGTAAAGACATGTCTTGAAAGATTATTTTATACAAGAATTGCTTGTTGGACAACTGTTCAACTCAATCCACACTTCCAATTTCTGCATATTTCGATTATTTGTAAATCCAAGAGATGTGGGAATTTACCCAGCATTCTCTGGATGCGAGGTGTGCACGTTAACCTCTACTCTATTAAGGAGATGTCTTGGTTAATCAAACAAAATATGAACCAAACGTTTTTTTCTAATTAATAAAAATATGAAGGAATCATACTGATGTAAAATGACTGTCACAAAATAACAGTAATTCTTCTAAAAAATTTATTAATTTGATTTTACACTGATATGATGCACAAAGACGGTGATAATATAACAAAGATATATAAAATTTCATGCTCAAATACTGAATGTATTATAATGTAAAAATAATTAGCATTTCAAATGCCTTTGTGTTGAAATGGTATTTAAAACATGCAGCTAATAATGATAATATGAAATTTAATATATGGATTATCAAAATATTAGATATGAATAAAAATACTATTGTTGACTATTGATTGATTGATCAGGTACAGTTGTAAATCGGTTAGTGAATAAGTCATGATAAAAAAATATATTTTATACTATCTGTAACACGCCACGTGTTGATGTGGCTCAGTCTAATTGAAAGTATTTTAAAAAAAGCATATTTTTACTGTCACAGGTGTGACATCTATATGATAGTATATGAATGCAACATTGTGTCAAAATTTCAAAGCAATCGGTGAAGAACTTTGAGAAGATTTTCATTTATGTGTGGTGAAAAAAATATGTTTCAAACAACAAACTATCTGATTAAATAATCTTATGTTATTATCATCATTTTTTATTATTTTTAGGCTTATTTTTGGCTGGTATTTTTTAAATTATGGTAAAGACTTTTTCTTGAACATTTACAAAATATGAGAAGTTAATTCATTGGTTATGAAGATATAATACAAGGTACATGTAAATTTTTATTTCTATTCAATACTTTAGTTTTACGACTTGAAAATGGACTGAAATAATTTCTAATAGAACAGAAACTCACCATACATCACAAAAATGTCTTGAATGCTTTTATGCAAGTTTTATGAAAAAAAAAAATTAAATGTGAGACTTAATAGATAGCAATTAAAGTATGATCTGATTGAAAAATAATTCTTCTATGTAATGAAAAAATGATATTTACCTATCTATGGAGGGGGCGCTGTCCATCTGGAAGCGTTGTTCGTGAGCTACAGTGGATTCATGAGGAAGCAACATAGCCGGTGCTCGGAACATGTAGCAGAACGGATAATACATGAGGTTCAGGAATGATGCTGCATACAAATCAGCATAACGTACAACCTGAAAATAAAAATACAATAAATATTCTTCAAACAAACACAAGTGGATGACTCAGTTTTTATGCATTTAACTATTTAATTTTGATGATATCATATATTGGTTCTTTCCTCGCCTTTAAATTAACTTTGCTCATTGTAGAAACGAGACCTTCCTTGAAATCATATATTCAACTTCTTCAAGTTTTATGAAGTTATTTTCATAAGACAAACTGTATGGGGCTACATATCATCGTGGAATATAATACTGACAAGAAGAAATGTTGCTTGAAACTTTTACAAATTTCTATGTATTGACTTGAATTGTAACTACTATTAGAAAGTAATGGCATAAGGTTTCACTTTTACCTGTGAGGAGAAGAATGTCTGCCTGGAGCCAGACCTGAAGAGGGATCCCATCATTCCATAAGCCAGATCCATTTTATGTGTAACATCTCGGATGGAAGTACGAAGCTTTGATATATCAGGCTTCTCTTTTGTGCTAGAATCCAAGTTTCTGGAAAATAAATCATTAACATAATTAATATTGGTAGTAATTAATAGTAGTATGTTATATGTTCGCTCACTGCCCACATATAATGTAGCCTGAAGATG
>JAGVSQ010006743.1:2326-16012 GCA_022683975.1 Rhyacophila evoluta | reverse complement strand
ATTGGCATCCTGCATTTCGCCACACAAGCAAGTAGGAGATTCTATAAGACCAAGCAATCACTTTGGCGTATCGATGGTAAAGCACCCTTCAAAGTTAGGCTACTTGCACTCAAACGCAACTTCAGCCGGCAATGAAATGTGATTATTGATCGTGTTTTTATTTTTTATGTAACTGCAAACTTTATTCATTCGCTTACTTTTTGTATATTCACTGCAATTTTAATTTAAATGTTGAAGGTTAAAAGCATTTTAATATTTGTGTCGCCTATATTTTGTGACATTGGCTTCAATGTCCAGTTTTAAAATAATTTAGGCATTTTTTTTTAGTTGATTTTACGACACATTGACTTAAATTTTGTTGCTCGGTGATCCACTTTCAATTTTATCAGTATCGAATAACGTTTCAACACGCAGTACATTCATCGGACACCGGCAACTTGGGTTACTTAGAATTTCAAAAATGTGCCACAACAAATACTCTTGAAATAGTTTGGCTTTCTGTCACGTAACGAAAAAAATCATACAGCTCATTGCAGAAATTTGATCCACGTTATGAAAATCGTTTATTATTGATTTTTATGAAACGGCTAACTAAGATTGCTCGTTGCTAACCGACAATAAACCCAACAAACTTGCAATCCTAACTCGACTCTGCTGCCATTTTGACATTTGAAAATTAAATTACGTAATATAGAAGTGTTTGACTTAAATAGTTTTCAGTTTTAAATGTCTATTTCTCTTTTTTTCGTTCCTAGAGAGCGCATGCGATCCGCCCTTTTCACGATAGTTTCATCGCTCTTCACATATTACAAACACGTAACATAGTATTTATATTTAATTCCCTTAAACAATTAGATGTCGAGATTCATCGTGGTAGAAAAAAATGTATGAAAATATCTACGGTTTCGTATACCAAATGCGACTTTTTAAATGTTTCACTCATCAAAAATAATTATGTTGCATATTTCAAATTCAAACAATCCGATTTTTCATATTAAATAACAAAACCCAGTATTGATATACTAAATTTTCATAAGCACACAGTAATATAACATACAGTGCTCTGTAACCTTTTATCTTTCACAGCACATTTGATTGCTATTGATGGCACACTCCATGGCAGAATTTTTCATGTTTGTCTTTCACACAATATCTTGCACAATATAGCGGCACAGCGGTTGATAAGCACTGACATACGGTAATATATGCACCAATTTTTACTTTTATCATTACCGATATTATATTTTCATAATTTTTTTTTTATATTTATCAGTTGTTAGCCAGTCGGTGAGCTATTAATTAAATAAACATTTCTCTATGGTAAAATAAAACACTAAACTACTTTCCAAAATAAGATGTAGACAAAATGCATGTCTGTTTCGCGATTGTGTGCACGGAGCATAACAGCAAACAACGTCGTTTCACTGTCAATAATCGAAATTCACCAAAACGTAATGTGACGAATCCACCGGTCTATTCGATTACGTTTTTTTCTTATGCAGCTGTAAACTACTATTGATTTAATTGATCGACGAAGGCCTTCGAGAGATTTCGCCGTTCTTTATTGCCCTTGAAGTGTCGATGATGTATTTGGTAGTGTTTATCATTTTACATTCAATCATAGAGACGGCCCATCTGTATTCATCAGTCATAACCTCATGATTGTTTTTATATGCGTACTGCAGTAAAACTTTACTTCATTTTTTTATCCGTACAAAACATTTAAATTTACTCTGATGGAGTTGCGATAAATTTATATAAAAGTTTTTTTTTCTAAATGTACTCATCATCTTCCTGTCCCGTTTTTGTCCACGCCATTACCTAATACAGGCCTAGCCAACCCTGGGTCTAAAACTCTAAAAGTACATTTATGATATATCATTTATAAAATTGAAATTTTATAAATAAACGAAGTCACAGTGTCTTTATTTCTATGCAAATATATATTTATTCTGTTTCAATATACGTTTTTTCTACATATAATTGTAACATCATTTTTTTTTCAGATGTATACTAATTGAACACTTTCAGTATATGTATTCAAAGTTCAAATCAATCACTTATACAACAAAAAAAAGTAATGATTTCGTTGAAATGCCAGTCCAGATATATCGAAAAAAAAATATTGGATCAAAATGTTTTATTATTTATAATTATGTGCGATCTGTCGGGCAATTTAAACCTGAACTAATAGACAACATAAAACTTATTATAGCTAAATATAGAAACTATATAGCCATTTTATTCAACGGTAATTTCCAGGGAATTATACTAACTACCCAAAACTTATTTTGCCACGCATTAAGTGTGCTAAAGTTATCGTTTTTTAACAATGGCCCAATAATAATAATTTATTTTAAATAGTGACAACGAGTAATACATTGAAAATACATATAATTCGATCTATGGAACATGATTATATAATGTATTTATCGGTGGCTGAGAGGTTTGCATACGTTATTTGAAGCCGGAGGTTTCGCATTCTCACATCAATCGAATTTAACGAAAAATATAGTACTAAATAATCAATGAGTTAAGATTAGTGCTTCCAAAACTTTTTCGGGACACGGCACCTTTTTAAGATTTCACCACGACGCCATACCTTAAGTAAGTATAATTAATCATAACTAAAAAGAGATAAAAAAAAAAAAACTATTTGCTTTTTACCGAGTAAATTTTTGTAATTAAACGAAATGCCCAAAAACTAAGACATTAAAACATTTAAGTATTTTTTTAAAGTCCTGGTTTTGACAGCATGGTAGAAATCATTTGATAAGATCTTCGTGGTGGTCTCGTCTTTGCCAAAACTTCATGTTGAAAGATAATTTGTTCACAATTATTAATCTCACCCATAAATAAGCATTTATTTACGATCTAATGACATTCTAAACGTTTAGGTCGTGAGAATGGATTTCATTTAAGATTAATATTTTTATGACGCAATAATATTGGATAACGACTTATATTTTTCATACAAATTTATTTAATAATATAGTCATACTCATGATTTGTCTTTATTCATGTTCTCAAACATTATTTTCAATAAGTTGATACAAATACTCTTCTTATAAATAGGATTATAATCAATATCAGTGCTCTGCAACTGCCGGTGCTGGCTATACTGTGGCGTATTTCCCATATAGAAGAAAAATTAAATAGTTGTCCTACAATATGAAATATTGTTACTGGAACCTATGGTTTATAACCTATTTACATAAGGATACAATTGGTAGGCTATAAAAATATAGACAATAACAGAATAATATTAAGTGTTTCACTTTTTTTTATAAAAGGACTGAGAAGAAGAAGAATACTTGTTAAATTGTTTGGTGTAACTGAACTAGTGTAAATCATTATTCCGAATTGAAAATGCAGTTCCTAAACAATAAATATAAATACATTTCATTGTTACACCAACACATCTATTATCATAGTAATTATTGACTATATATTGTGGATTAATGTTGATCTGATCATTGCTTAAAACATAAAAAATCGATTCAAAATTACAAATAGTATTATACAATAGATGATACCGATGTATCACATGAGAAGCGGCACCATGTCAGCATGGTTTACCGCGAGTTTTTTAAGAAATTGCCAGTGTGCCGCAGACAATAAAAGTTTGCGAAGTACTGGTCCATATATTAATGTAAATGTTTTTTGCAGGTTTATTAAAGAAATTACAGAACTCATAACAAATCAAAAAAAAATTACTGTGATTTACAAAAGTGATGGGACACGTGTAAAATTTTGAAAATATGAATATATATAATATAAATGTAAAAAATGTTAATCAGGACCTCGCCATTAATCCAATTAAATAAGTGAATTGCTAAATATTGTTCTTTCGTTTATATTTTCATTTCCATATTAAAAGTTTACAGTTAGCACCACTAAAAGTATAGTGACAAGCGTGCATGTACATCCGTTACTAAATGAAATAATTCATTCAGATCCGTTCACCTTACCTTGAATCGCATGTGTTTCCTGAGTCTGGTGACAAACTGGCAAACCCACTCTTGTACATGATTGAATTTGCTGAAGCATCAATCTCTTGAATGGACAAGTACTTTCTTAACGATAGAAAAAGATAGAAATAAACTTGTATCGTAAACTGAATAATTTGCTCTCGCTCTAAAATTTATGACAACTGAGTTACAATACTTAGACAATTAAAATTCTACAAAATATTGTAACTATTTTTTTTACTATTGACGTAAAGGTTTTATTTGCGAATAAAAATATCCAATTTTGTATAATTGCATAAGAATTTTGATCACTTTTTAAATTGATTAGATAAGTTTTTATTTGTATAAAATTAAAAATAATTAGTGATTAACTTTAATCTGTCCATCTAACTTCATCAGTTACACGCTTTATTTTAACCAGGGTATAATAAGTTATTGAAAAGAAAGTATTATCACCCAACGTAGTACATATTAATATATATTACATTTATAAGTATAAGCATTGATTTTTTATTATAATTGATATGTAATATAATTTTTATAACATTCGTGTTCGATAGTGGGGTTTTATTTCTAGAATGTTGAGAAAATATTAATTTTTGTTCACTCTCAAAATAAATGTCACATTAATTCTTGCTTGACGGTCCCATAAACTAGGGTGCTGACTGCTGAGTATCAAACTCAAAAATTAAATTCAAGTTATGGGAAACGTGCTAGATTAACTATTTCTATTGGTTATTAAATAATTGTATTGTGTATTAAAAATCAAATAATGTAAAATAAGTCTCCAGAAATGAAAGACCAAAGAAGAAACGATAGCGATCAGGTGTGAAGACGAATATCCTTTACTGACTGATGAATGTATTTAACCGTATTAAATACTCCATCTCATCCTCTTTGAGACGTAATGGAATCATTTATAACATCAGTTAACACAGGGGTTTTATGGGGTATCCATAAATTGTAAATATTTTGCAATCGGTATATTTGGAGAAATAAAATGAATTAAAATAACTTTTCACTCATTATCTACAACCAGGCAGTAAGAGTTACATAAAATATATATAAAACTATATCATCAGTTATATTTTTATAAGGATGGATATGATTATTAATTTGTGAAACAGGATATGAGTAATTAGCTTTTTTGAACATTTAGAATTTTTTCTAAAGTGAGACCATTTACCGATAGCTCAGCTTTCATTGCATTTACTACAATCGATTTCACCGCAAGCCAAATTAGAATCGATCATCACAGTAGTGGAAGGTGTTGAATATGTAGATACTTATATTAAAATGTATACATAGTATAATCAGACATATGCATACATGCGTGGTTCATTGTCATTCAGGTGACGTATTCCGCAGACGAACGTAACCCGTTAGACCAGCCTAAACTGCACCTAAGATGACACTCCATAATGTGCTTTTAAAGAGAGACTTTCATGGTGCGTTATAAATCTTTGTGTCAACTACTTTACACAAGAGTGTAGTAGCAAAAGTCACAGTGTGCTTAAGAACGCGTGTACTTGTTACACTATTCTAGCAGGTGATCAAATAAATTCCGCCTTGCATTAATTAAAGTCTTCTTCAAATGTTATATTTTAAAATAATTTTAAGTTGTTTGCGATATCCTAACTGAAAAAAAATATTTCGATTATTAATGTATACCTACGACAGTAAAATTATTCACAACTAACAGTTGGAAGGTAAAGGCACTAACATAGAGCATATTTTAGGAGCGAGGCCGAGGCTACGATAGATGCCGCGGTGGCAGAGCGACAGCAGCAAAGCGTCGCATGTGAGCATGTTCGACAGAGCGACAACGCGTTGTCATTACAACAACTGGCTCACTTGCACACTCACCTATTTAAAGCTATTTTGCACCTCTGTTGCCGACACTTTGCTGCTGTCGCTCTGATATCGTAGCGCCGGCCTAGTGCGATAATTTACTTAATTTATTCCGTTAGTTTTCTAGGCAATGAAATATTATATATACATTATAATCTGATTTAATTATGTGCCGAAGATCTCAGGCTTAAATCTTGCAACTCCATAACCAATTGAACAATTAAATATACGTTACTCCAGCATGTTGAACGATTTGTTGATAAGCAATTCTCATGAGATATAATATATCAAAATAAATCAACGTAATGTGGAAATCAGTGTCTCCCACACTCAGCGCCCAAATGGTTAAAAAAGCAAATAGCCAATTAATAACAATAATAACCATACAAATCAACATGTCATTGAATATCTCACAAAGGTTATATAAGAAACATCCTATGATGCCGTATAAAAATTTGTGTACGGAGAATATGAGAACGTTAAACAGCACTCAGCTACGTCCGTTATGAGTTATTTATGCCGGTAATCTGTAAAGTGCACATGGAATACCAATTTCATGAAAAGCTTTCAATGTATACTTTATTTTACGAGAATTACGGCGTTTAAAGGGCATGTGCAGAACTGAATCAATGTTTTGGATGAAGTGATAACTCTATCAACAGTCAGCAATTGACTGAATAGAGTTGACAGAGAATTAGGTGTGTACGAGTATAACAGTTATAAGTTATATTGATACAATTCTCATTAAAGAAACGCCCGTCGCATCTATAGGATAAATATACATATTAATTAAATATATTATTATACATGATTTATATTTAGATGGTACGTTCGTTATATTTAATATACTTAGAGAGTGATGTATAAAAGTTTCTTGTGTAGCATTTAATACCGCAACAACGTTTTGAAAGTATTAAAACATTTTGTTTAAGCAATTATTCCACTTTTGGCAACAATTAATTACGAGTGACCAAGCGCATTTTGACTTGTCTGGCTTCATAAATAAAAAGTATGGCCTCTATAGGAGACTGAAAATTTTCAATTGATACACCAATGACCAGTATACTCTCGTAGAGTGACTGTATGGTGCGGCATCTGGGCCGGTGGCATCCTTGAGGATGATCGCTACCGTGACATGGTAAACTTTCCTGTAACCGAATTGGATCAATGGGTCTACAGCTAACATGTGGTTCTAAAAACCACGTCACAAACTCGTGCTGCGAGAAACTATTTCATCGGCCTGGAATATTAAACGTACTCTTTACAATTCCGAAGAGGTTTATATGCCGTTGAAATCGATAGTAAACATAATTTATTAAGTGTGTCCTCACGTAGGTTCGATTATTTATTTACTCATTGTTCTGATGCAATTAAATATAAAAACAGTTTTGACAGCAGTTTAAAGACTGGTGTGTTGTGAATTCTTGTGCGGCATTTGTCTTAAATATTGACTAATCTAGTATTCTTAATTTGAATTGTACTTCCTTTTTCACATTTCTTTTATTTTGTAGTTTTCAAGTCGTATTTTATTTTAAGCTAACATTATAATTATGCTATTATTTTTTTCATCCGACAAGAATGTGCACTGGTGTCAGAATGTGATCAAAGCGATTGATACCCCTTTCCTTTTGTATTCAAGGTCGAATGATATTTAATATCCGCTTAGTAACTGAGGTGAGTTTTTTAGATATTGGTCTTTTTAAACCATTTAAATATCAACGTCGAAAGGTCTCATACAAAATAAAAATAATAGTGAGGGCGATTTTATTCATAATATTTAAAAACTTTGATTTGGTCAACATTGGATTACCTTCTAATAATAACATTTGGTGTAAATATTCTAGTTGTATGTTTAATGTCAAACTCCGATTGAAACGACGATTTGCAACCGATTTTTTTTATATATACCATGTTCGCTCCTAAAGTGGAGCACATGGATCTAAGCAGAGTGAAAATATCCACTCAGCAACGTAAAGATGTCTTGACAGATTATTTTTCACGAAAATCGTTTGTTAGTCAATTGCTCAACCCAATGGATATCCAGTCCTGTATTTTCAGATTTTTTTTAAAATTTGACAAATGGGAGATCGAACCCGCATTCCTCGGATTGCTAGGCGCACACCTTACCAACTACGCTAACCGTGGAGATAATTAATTAAATTTCTTAAAATCTATAGTTGAGTATATTATCAAAATTATGACTTTTAATATTGTCTATCTCATTGTTAGGTAGCGTAATTATAGAAATTAACCAAAAAAAGTAGGATGTGTTGTCATTCGTGTTGTAATAAGTTTGTTTCTTAGAATATAAAAATAACATTTCAACGAAAAACAGCTCTTATTTTTTATTAAACTGTAGAAGTAGAATTTTAAATATAAAAATCTCAAAAAATATAATAAAATACATATTCGTATGGATTTACAGAGATGACATGGATTGAGAGATTGCTTTCAACTAATTGCCGTGATACTAATCTATCTGCGGGATAATTTTTTATCGTATAGTCACGTAGTATGTAAAAAATATAAATAAACAATAATCATACGTATGGCAGTAGTGATGAAATTCTATTTAAAGTCCAACACTGACGTGTAAATCCAAGATTAATAGATGAAGTTAAGTAAAAAATATATTAGTAATATTTTATTTTCACAGATTTATTGCGAAATATTTACGTTATAATAGTCAAGAGTAATGTCCATAAGCAGTGTGTTAAGTTTAAATTATATTTATAAGAGTGTATTGGCCTGATATGTGCAGGTAATTAACCCTAGCTAATTTCAATTCCAGTAGTGCAAGTTTTGTATTCTAATTGTAGCTTCACTCTCTATTATATATTACAAACGAGACAGCTCACTCTTATCGATCTCGCAATCTCAATATAAAATCGAGTTTTCCCATATCATGAAAACATTATGTCTTTCAAACTGATTATTTTCAATATACGAGTGAAATCATCTGGCATCTTGAAACGTAATATAGAGGAAATGAAAGGTTGCTTTATATATCAGATTCTTCAGCAAAAACTAAAGAATAATTGATGCGATTACTTCAATTGTTTTTGTTTGTAATATCGGAGATATATGATTTACGATATTCGCTTGGTATACGTGATATATAATTATATTTAACAACTCTTCATTATGCGTACAATCACAAAAAAAATATTCTCATACCATTAAAAAAATTACTTTCTGGTCATTGATTTCTTACATATTTCAACAAATTTAAATACTGTTTGGAAAATATATCATAGTCTGTTCTTTTTCTTGATATTATAATAACCTTTTGCTTGCTTCCATATCCGCTTTGATCCACATATGTCAAATTCAAAAATTCGTTCACATAGTTGTTTCTTCCTAGATTGTTTCATTGAATTTATCATGTAGCAAGTGTCGTTCAAAAGAGTCCAAGACCTCTTCAAATATTTGGGCATCTTCTATATTATGATCCATATGTTTTTATTGTATAAATATGAGCAAATATTGTATAATTACATTCAGCTGTTCGCCGTGTCTTTTAAAATAAAGTGCTATAACGTGAACAGGTGTTGATATTTTTTTTAAATTTACTTCACATGGATAATAATAAATGTATAATAACATATATTTTCAAATATGCTTTCATTATTGGTCATTAGGATCTATTTTATTTAAATTGATTCACACGTGTCATTAAATTACGATATTTTAATCTCATATAATCGAAAATACGATTTATATTGTACGATGCTTAATTTGGCACACTGTGTAACTAATTAATATGATTAATATTATATGTTAAATATTTTTACTAAATTTTGATTATGCATATCCCATTTCTGCTTCGTAGATATTATGTTAAATTATGAATAATATTTATAAAAAATAATTTCTTTATAATATTTCAAAACAATAGAACGGAGCGACACGACGTGTGCATAATTTCATCTTTGAAATGTCGATTGTCGTTTGAAAAGGTTGAATCAGCGTCTTGATAGTGGAAATCAGTGTTGCTCAACTCGAGAGCTGCGGTGACAGACCGCATCGTAAAATCCATAATTAAAATCATAAATGAATGTCATTCGTCGTTCTGTTTATTCATCAATTGCGCAACTGTGGCGGCTCATCCAACACCTTCGCGCTGCCGAATTGCTCTTCAAACACTACGGTCGAGTGCCATTTACTAGATATAATCGGCCTCTTCATTTGCAATAATTCATTTTATATTATAATTCAAAAACATCTATTTTTTTATCTTTATAACAGATTTCATTTTTCAATCGTAAAATAGAAACATTATCCATCAAAGCAGTTCACCATTTACACTCGATTGCATTAATCACTTTTCCGAGAAATTCCAAGGCATTCAACTGACTATTCCGACCTATATTTCGGATGAAAATATACATAACATACAAAATAGACCGATATTCAATCAAAAAAATAATAACCAATGTACTCACTCAATCATTTAAAGATCCATTTAATTCATTATTATATTTATTTTATAATGGATTATCATGCTACAATAGGACTGTTTACTTCTTGCTTTCCCCTCCACCACCCGCCACGTCTCCACACTCGTCAGTCGGGCGTATACCGTGTTGTAACGAACGTGACTTTAATATATAAATAGGACTGTTTACTGTATACTGTAAGTATATCTCGATTAAGCTGGTTTCATTCTTTAAAAATATCTACGTTACATTTAGGTGTAGAATATGTAGCTACGCCACCGTATAGTATACTATATATTGAATGTAAAAAATATATCTTAAATTTACGAATCGGGTCACAAAGACAAGCTCTATAACGTACGTTATTAAAAGTTTGTCATATTTCATCAGTAATGGACTTAAGATTAATGAAATCAGTACTTTAGTTTGTCGTGCACGATCTTCTATTCATCTGAGATTATTTAAACTAATAACTTTGTCGGATCAATGAATAAAATTGAGCACTCCTCAAAATTATTTAATACAAAACGAAACAACTTCTTGCACACCCAAAACGTGTTATTAATTTCAATTTCGATAATGATGTAGGTTTATGGAATTCCACGAAATGTCAAGGCAACGACGATCCGTCGCTCATTTCAGACGATTTTTGCTAGCTTTATGATATTAGCCAAAGATATTTATTGCTTTTTCATGCAATTATTCTTCATCCGTTCACCGGTGAATACATAATCTCTTGAATATATTTCAGCCACTATTCGTATACTTTAATCGAATTCTTTATCAGTTAAGGTAGTTTAGTATAATTATGTTAAATCACCAAATGAGAAAATTTTCTAACACTGTCAAATCAACTGACAATATTTTTCTTACGATTCACAAATTTTGAGTACAGATGTCCTGAGCATATTAATTAATTCTTGTGGTATAAAAATACACTTCAAAATATTTTTAAATAATATTTTTTAAATTTTATTGTTTAATCACTTTTCATATTAGTGACATTCAAAATATTTTAATGGTCAGGTAGATTATATTGATGTAAATATTTCAATGTGATCAGTTGCACAAAATATGATTAGATTTGTCAATTACAAAAGATTTGATTTAATATTTCAAATCTATCCCAATCATGTCGATATAGTGAATATCTCCACATGTGTAATAAATAGTTCAGACGTTACATTGCTTTATTAATAATAAAACAACACTCACGCTGTCAGGTTTAATTTTAATAAAATAATACACAAATCAGCAGAAAATTACAAACTGAAAATTAGAAACAAATTGTATAATTAATATATCGACTGTAGAAAGGGAAAAGGACGTAACCCTCAATTTTTCAAAATAGCTTTTATTCAATAATTATGATGTACATAGCTTCTTTATACACGTTATGTCAAAAGAACATAAGCTGAAAATGTCAAATTGGTGTCTTATTTTAACTTTTTACTTTGAAAAAAAGATGTATGTAAAATTTACCAACAGGAAAAGGGGCTTTCACCCAATCAATTTTATTGGTTTTTCTTAAAAAAATATTACCATATTGAGCAAATAAAACACCAGCTTTAGTCTTGATGCAGTTCAATGTTATGTATATGTAATGTTTTACCTTTGGATTAAAAAAATTAAACAAACGTTTTTTGTACCACTTATAAAAAATATATATGTGGATTATGTCCTTTTCTCTTTCCACAGTCGAAATAATAATATACAATTCACCAATCTCTTTGGCGCTTAGTGCATGTAGTTATTACTTGTCTCAGTTTAATGTAGTGGGTAGCAATATCTTAATTTGATTATGAAAAGATTTTGAGTCACTTTTTCAGTCAGTTTTTATGAAATACGACACTTGTTCAGAGTAATGAATAATTTAAAAGAGTGTTAAATACGATCACAAACTACTTACTATAAACTGCATCTATTGAAAAACTTAGAATATACAGTTCTTGACAGATGAAGAATAATATGGCAAGATGTAGTGTTGCGAGTCAGAAAAGGTGAATATTAGATCCTTGTGAAGAGCACAACATGTTTCCGAATGCGACGTAATCGAAAGTGTCCGCAAAAATAATTAATACTCAGAAAATTTCAAAAATTTTTACGGTTAATAAATAAAATATATATGATTATAATTAATGACTGTCTAAAGTGTAATGTTAATGATAGCGTCAGGACTAAAAGTGAATTCGAAATGATATCATCTTACTTTTTTCGTGTGCTCCTGGGCATATTATGAAACACCAATCAAATTAATTATACCAACAAGTCTTGTATGTTAGAGTTATTACAAGATTATTTGAATTTTAAATTATATGCCACGAATTAATGGTCCTGTTTTTAGGAATTCTAATTAGACAAGAAAATGAAGGTGCTCGCGTTAAAATAATCGTTACTAAACGATTTTTTATATATGTGATAGCTGATAGCTCTCGGCATATTAATGAAGTCGAAAAAACGCGTTTGAACTCTGATCTTCAAATGTCGACGTATGAATGTGAATCGACACGCGTTCGATAAATCTTCTTTCAAAGAATCGGAAGCCTTCATTATTTCAAACCAGCGGGAAGATGATCTTTTAAAAAACACATTTTTCACTTCAATGACGCAAACCGTGTACTCATTTTAAATCTTCAATGTTCATTTTTATCCGCAATATTTAATAGTATCATACATACACATACGTATTTTGATACCCTAGCTTTATCACTGTTTTTTATCCATTAATAAATATATGAACTTTTGAATAATCAATACACCATTGTAAAACAATACGTAAAATTGCATTATTTTATTTTACTTAATGAATTAATATATTCATTTCCTATTTAGTGTAACGAAGGGGCATTTTTTATTATTATCAAGACTGATATAAATAGTTTTATAATTTTAAATTATTATTACCTTCCATAAAAATGAGTGCTCAAACGATTTATACGGCTATTCTTCGTTAGCTTTTTACCATTGTTAACTATTTCATACCAGTATTCACGTAAATAGATATACATACGTATCGATGGTTTAATATTAAAATTTGCTTAGTCCAATTTCGAACCTTTTACAGTAGTGTTTTTTTTCTATTCGTTTTTGCGATTATTTTGATATAAAAACACATTTTAAAAGATTTACTTTTGATAAATTTGAATCCAAAATAGCAAAGTAATATATTTTACAATATAGGTCTCAGATCCGAATGAAATTGTCAATTTTTCTTGGGATTTTTTAAAATATGTTTTAATAACTTTTAATTATCATAATATGGTGCAACAAGATGATATTATCAAGCAGCAAAAAATGCAATTAGCAAATTTTCACTTTAAGCCATCGATATGTACATTACTATTTATAATTGAATTTATATCATGAGTTTCATCGTCAAAGTTTATATTTCTGTTAGAGACTTTTTAATATTATTTTCTTTTATA
>JAGVSQ010006742.1:0-16013 GCA_022683975.1 Rhyacophila evoluta | reverse complement strand
CAACAGACGGTTTCTGAAACGCACAAATTTGTGCGCCCCGTAAGCCATGTGTTAACAAATTTTCAATGAGCCTTTAAATTACAACATTATTTGAAGAGTTGTATGTCTGAATATTGAAGGCTGTACAATATATTAATAAAACCATCATCTGATTAGATAATTAGTGTGAAGAACCATTGTCTTTACCATGCAATTCTGAAACATAGACTATGAATTGTCACATTTCAATAAAATTGCTTTTATAATATACTTATAATAAGTATAATATTCATTTCTTTCAGACTTTTTTTAGATGCTAGAATATTTACTAGAACACATCTACTGCATAAAAAGAGACTCAACTAAACATTGATATGAAGAAAAAAAATATTTATTCAAAAAAGAGTTACTCAAACAACCCAATAACATAATAATTTATTTGATTTGGTCCTTATACTTAATACACAGTATCTATGCAATAACTCCTTATAATATGGTAGTTTTTATGATACGATTGTGGGTAAGTGAAAGAAACAAAAAAAAACTCAATTATGAATTATAGGTTGATAAGTCTTTTCCAGTATTTTATGCAAGATTTTCAGCCACCTGGATAAAAGTTTGCCAAAATAGAATATGGAAAAATTTACTATTAACTGCATGAAGATGCTATTTTTTCTTTTAATCATGCATTTTCATGTTTTTAAGTTTGGATGTAAATCGATATATTTCGCCTGAAATATTGCCTAAAGTTTAATATTTATTATATTACTGTCATCTATGTTTTTTACTGAGTAATCCAAAAAGATAGATTTTGTAATAAAAAAATATTTTTACTAATATATTGTATATAGAGTACTCTCAATTATACGTTGTAATGCTGGGGAAGAAGGATATAGATAATTGAAAAACCTGGATAATCTGAACTATGTGAATAAATATAAACTATGTTAATAAAAAAATTTGGATAATTTATCATTACTGAATTATTATGTTTCACTTACTGATAAGTGATAATGAATAATTAATTACACAGGGTTTTTACACCCACATGTACAAAGATTGCTTCAAAAAATATATTGTTTTTTTAGGTCACGTGTCTAATAGTTTGTAAATTATTTAAATTTTGAAATTTTCATTTCTTATCTTCTAAATTTTTCCTTTCAGTTTATATTTTTAATTTTGTTTTGTCTATTTAACTATCTTCGGAATTTTTGTGTTGTATAACATAACTTTTCCTAAATAAAACTTCAAAATTTGGGATGGATAATCCGCACCCAAATAATCGAGAGTATACTGTAATAATAATGATAAAGAAATTATTCAGTTTAGGGAAATTCGGCATGAAGGGCATATGAGAATTTAACAAGGAATGGTGTGCATTTCCTAATCTTTTGGTTCTCACGCTACAGTGAAGTTGATTGAAAATTTGTTACTAATACCATTTCAGACTTGGCAAATTGACACACGTAAATTAACATCAAAAATTATTCAGATTATTATAGCTCTTGAAATCAGCATGCAAATGATCATTTGAAACTGAACTAATATGAATGACATCTTTAGTGATTTTGATATGATACACAATTATAAGATTATTCTAATGTTTGGTTGGATGAACCAATCCTCTCAGCTTCTTCCACAGTGTCTGGCAGTTTGCATCCCAATGTTTCAGGTAGTAGAAGTGCGCATATTGTGCTGATAAATGCAGTCACTCCAAAAAGAACTAAAGGTAAAGACTTTGTGTACATTGCCTGTAAAAGAAAAATGCATGTCCACATCATACAGATTTATTCCAATTTATCTTTAGTATTAAACATATAATCTAAGAATCTCCCCTTTGCAGAGCACAAATGATATGGCTGAAAGTGGAATACAGACCATGATGTTAGTGATTGTGTATTGTGACAATAGCATTTATTTTCATGTTATGGAGAAGTGTGGTCTATTTTCGAATGAACGGATAAATAGTATGGTGTAATACAGGTATAATAATATGATAAATAATTCTAAGGCAAAGCCTATACAAACAAAAATATGATGAGAAATAATCCAGAATAATTGTAAAAGTAATATCCAAAAAAAAGATACCATATTCAGCAAGAAATCAAAGATAAAAAAAATCTGATCAAACTTTCACTTATTGGCACTTGTATAATGAAATAGACTTTCAATGAAATTGTAATTTAGTTAATCAATTTTATATGTCATATAATACAAGATTTTCAATAAAAATTTCTATTGTCTTCAAATGCAGTAATTATTGGAAATTTTACACTCGTAATATTTTTAAATGATGATATATTCATGGAATAATATTTTTATTACTGATAACTCACCAATAGTGGTACAAATGGCGCAACCATTGCACCGAACCTAGCAACAGTGGAAGCAGTGCCGACACCCCCACTTCTTATAATAGTAGGCAATAGTTCGGCTGTATGTACATAGACTATACCAAATGCAGAAGTTATACCCATTTTACCCAATAAGAATAGCATTGTGGAAGCCCATATGAGATCTGGAAAATAGTTGATGAAAAACTGTACAGCGTAAAATATAATAAGTATTGTAACATGAATACCATTGCTCTTCTTTTACTACTAGTACTGCCCTACTACTACTACACCTATTACCCATACTACTGAATTGGTTTATCAGCGACAAAATTAATTTTATTAGTATAAAATAAAACAATATTGGGAGTGAACATAGATCGTGTCTTATTACACAAGAAAATTTACAGAAAGCTAAAACGGCTATCTAAGAGAAAACCAAACCAAAACTTAATGAAATAGAAGGGAATAATAATTTATGTCAACAAGCATAAAGTTCCTTCGAAATTTCTTGTAAAGTCGTGGTCACAACGTGGTTAACTTATTAAGTCTTTCGGGTGTGAAAGGGGTTTTTTTTACTAATTATGGTAATCTATGGTAACAAAATAATATCCAAATCTGTAAAAAGCAATAAATAAATATGAGATATACATAAAGTAGTTTCTAAATGTTTTACTGACCATAAGGCACAAATGCTGCTCCGAAACAGCTAACAGCACACATAAAGAATGAAGCAGCCAGTGACCACCTTCTTCCAATTACATTCATTGCTATCCAAGCCATTGTATAACCAGGAATTTCAACCTTAAATGTAAAAGATAATAATACATAGATTCAAATGTACTTACATTTAACACTGAAATTGGAGCTTATAGATCTACACAATGTAAAGAAGTAACCAGAATTGGTTGTCGGCCAGTTGCTGTAACCATTAGGCACCAAGCCCTGCATTTTTCGATTTCTACACAACTTGCAAGACAGATAATGTTCCGTGTTTGAGTTTTTAAATGGCTGCCTGCAGGTAATCAAATATTCTGTTTTTTTTTCTTATTTACACAACATCCTCTGCTTCATAATTTAAATATTTTTACTAAATATTCTACTCTTATTATAATAAATTTTTAGAGCAAAACCAAAAATATTTCTTGCTCTTTATTTCATAAATGTTACTTGTCACTCATCATATCAATTTACACATGTGTTACAGTTGTGCTACTATAGATTACTATTTTTACAGCAGAAATCGTTTTCTTTGGTTAAGTTTATGTTTCTTTATGGTTCAGTTTATGTGTTTTGAATTTTTTTGTAAATTCAAAATCAGTTTTATTGATGCTGATGACAGTTCTATTTTTTTTCAAACATTAAATATTAGTAATATCGTAGTTTTATGTGATACAAACATAATTTTTGCCAATAATATTATGTTGGGATATTGATTAAGTGACTCATGAAATTGTTGTTTAGTGCATTTTGCGATTTGTGAAAAGTAGCCCACAGTAAGTGTTCATAAAATTTCCAACAGCACCCACTGGTGAAGTGTTAAAATTATTATTTTGTTCTGGTACTTTCTATTAGCTAGAATATTCACTCACCAAGCAAACTAGTATGAAGTTTAAATATTTGTCCCCACTCATATTTATTGAATTCAATGATAGTCCATAGTAGATAAATGCATTCGTGGCCCTAAAAATACAAATTATTATGTTGAAAAATGAAATAATAAAAACAGTTTTAATGATTATACATTCGTATTTACAAAAATATTCAAAAGTAATGAGAAACAAACAGGTCTGATCTCCATGCTACAGAGGAAAAAAATATATAAAAGCATGGTTGGCATTGTTAGCAAGGCATTGTGTCAAAACTTCTAAACCAGCCACTTCATTATGGGCAAGAGAAAGTCTTTCTTGTTTTTTTCAACTATGTAATTAATTGTAAAGTTAGCAAAAAACACAACATTTTGAATAAATCTTCGAATTCCAGCAAGCAATTAGCTGACAATCAATTCTCAATATATATATGTCAAAAAATTGTCAAAACAATCCTGCATATTGCTATCCATAGACTCGAGTTCTGGTGTGGATCTTTTAAAACTGTATAATCTATATACTCCACTTTCGGAGGGGACATGGAATAAACAAAAACAGTATCACATTATGTCATAATTACCAGATTAAAAATATCAATATGAATCTTCCAACCATTATCCTCGACTTGAGTGATGCAAGAAACATTGGTAGGAGTTGAACATTATCAGGAACTTCATTGTCATTATCCGATTCTTGTTCAGAATAATCAACATCATTTGGTTTAGATTTCTATTAAAAATTTCATTGTTTTCAAATAAATCGTTGCTACAGAATATTAAGTAGTGAATTAGTTAGTATACTGTATATCCAGTAGTATCCAGCAAGATATCATATCGATGGTATACAGACAAGATGCCAGCTTTTAACGATTTTAAGTGCCAAAATGTATAAAATTTTACATACATCTTGGAAAAATGCATGTCAGAATGGATATATGGTGTTCATATGAAAAAAACAATAAGTCATGTATAACTCTGGCAGAGAGCATGAAATTAATGCTTCAAATGTGACTATCACTACTTGTATTTATGATTTAATGCTTTGTCAGTATACCCTCAATATTACATATATGAAAACGTTAAAAATGTATTGTTTATGAATATCAATAAAAAAAAAATGCTTTGTTTCTATGATTGTTTTGGTTATTTATCAACGACGCATTCTGACACCTCTGTCCTTTAAATTGACCGTAAATATATTTTCTGCTTAGCATCAGTTTTATTTTTTTTATCTTCAATAAATATGTAGATCTGTGATTATTTAGAAGGAAAGAATGTCAATTTTGTTTTGTTAGCAATATTGCAGGATTATATTTTACAAAAATTTTGACATAGATGTGAAATAATAGACAACTATTTTTAAGATGATTGTATCTTTTAAATTGGTGGAATATTCATCTCATCACAATTATTCAACTATTATGGAATATATCCATCAATTTAATATAGTATTACCAAAACATATAAATGTCTATATTTAGATTTCATTTCAGTGTTTGATAACGCATGCAAATTTTTGTTAATTAACTCCTTCAGAGCAGCTTCATCATAATATATGATATCCAAATAAAATGTGTTGCATTTGGCAGTGCAATTAGAAATTTGTATTTAACCTTTCAGTCCAATGTTGATGTATATTTATAAAGTATTTCAACATCACAGCTTTTGTCAATAAATAATCAAATGTATAAGAAAATGTCTAAACTCTTCAAAACATAATTTTGAAAAGTTCTCTTCATATCGGCAGTACAAATTTCCCATTTGTGGTTCTTTTCACTTCTTTTAGCAATACTACTGAAGATGGATGGCCAATTATATATTCAACAGTGACTTTTCAACCAGGGAATGGTGTGCAAAAAAATTACCAATTCCTTTTTTTAAATTTATTCTTCGCTCTTTTTTTGCAAAATTCTTTGATAGCTACATCATAAAATTTTTTGTAATTTTTCAAATTTAACATTATTTTTTTCTCAGATATTAAACCATTTTCTGATGAATGTTTTTATTCTTTTGATGAATATCAAATAGGATCGTCCAGCCGATGCGTTTGTAGAAGGAATAGTGGAAATTAATTATATTTGATTAAATACTTCCGGGTTGAGAAATTCTCCAACAAAAAATTCTTGTGAAAAATAATCTGTCAAGACGTCTTCACATTGAGGAGATCCATAAACTCCACTTTCAGAGTAGATATCTTCACACTGTATCAATCCATATGCTCCATTTTTGGAGCAAATATAGTATAAAAAAAAATACTTTTGCCAAAATTCTTTTAGTTTGTCTTTTAAAATTAATTTTTTACACAACATATTGATTTCAAAGTCCGATTTCGAGAACATATAAAATAATTCACTTTTTAATTTCATAAAATAGAAGTATTTTTCATAAGATAATGTGATGTCACTAGAAAACCTGGAAAATTCTTTTTTGAATATGGTTTGATAGCTCTCTAAATACTGTAAAGTTATCAAAATGGGTATTGATTAGCGACAACTTCTTTGCTGTGCATTTCTACTTCATGCGAAAATAAAATGCAGGGTAATTTTGATAAGTGAGCAAGTCTAGAATTCATGGATATTTTTCACATATAGAAATATATGAAAAATTATATTCCTATTATAATATCTTTAAAATGTTTTTATTTTTGACTGAATATTTAATTTTGATGGGCGTTTTGGGCTCTTAATAATAATCTTTTTTTCGTTATCTGGGAGAGAAATAAATCTCCTTTTTGTGTATATTTTTAATTAAATAATTGCAATTATTATTAAACATGCCTTTAAGTCTACTTTCGTTGTTACTTTGATTTAATAATGATGATTTAAGATATTAAGAGCCATAATCCATAACAAATAATAATTGAAGCTTATATGTAGTGAAACACTGGATTAAAAATAGAGAAATTAAATTAGGCAAGAGAAGTTTGATTCATAGAAAATAAAAAAAAAAACTTACAAGAGGAATGATTATTTCGTATAAAAGAATGAACCAGTAAGCTCATTAGTAAATGACATAAAATGTACGTGCAAAATATCAATCGATTGCGCCTGCCTTTAAAGCAATTTTTCTATAGATAAGCGAACGAAAGAACAGCATCCAACGTAGAGATAATTTAAATATTAATGTGAGCCACAAAACTAAGGCAAGATTGCAGTGCACATGCGCAAAAGAAGGTTATTTCATAAACGAATCCACTACTCTTGCTCATTCAATGCAAGTGGCGGCCGTGGATTGCACTTTGTCAGTTGGCTTTAGCCGCTTGTCGTAGGCAGACAGGTGTATACAAATTTTTTAAACAGAGAAAAGATAGTAATGTGAGTGTGTATATCATAATTATGTACCTAGCAAAAAATATTATAATTGAAGGAGAAAAAATTATAATAAAAGAAATTCAGAAGTGACACAATATAAAAATATTCTTGATATGCTACATCTATCGCATCCATAGACCGGCCTTCACTCTTATCAAAATATTTATTTAATTTAATTATGAAATTCAATCAGTATAATTGACATGCTGACTTTTATTTGATTTTAGATAAGGAGGATAAGAAGAATATACTTTATTTTGTCATTTATTATGCATGGAAGAACTAATGTCTGATTCACACACTCTAATAATTTTATTTAGACAAATGGCAAATTTCTACAGTAATCATAATGTAAACAAAGTACTCGTACAAAAAATATTTATGGTCAACCATTATTTCATGATAAAATTGTTGCACCAGTAGAGGATTAATATTGGAGGTGCTACAGATACCTGATTACTAAACCTTCTAATTGTCTAACCCACATTGACAATCCCCAAAGTTTTTGCAGTTTATTTACATGATTAAGTAGAGCAAAAATAATAATTGTAAACAAGTATTGTATTAAATAAAAATAATAAAATCTTACTGGCGAGGTAAAAAGCATTTGCATACTGAAAATATGGATAATGAGTAAAAAAGATTTCCCACCATGCAGTCGCGCAACTGTACATAAATAAGAACATTTATGCAATTGCGAAATCTATAAACGGAATTATAATATTAGAGACATTCCTACATCATCAAGTTTCACACAGTTGGAGTCATGAAAATTGGCTAGCACCATATCGGATAGGATGACTTTGTTGATTCTAGCAGCTCTTCGAATGATTGCATATGCTTTTTTGTTTCTCTGCTTAGCCATTAGCCATCGTACAGATTCTGGAACAAGCCTGTAAAAAAGTTATTCAACATTAAAATACCAGAAACTTAAGTTACAGTCTTGTAAATATAAATGCAGTCATTTTGTGAAATGAAGAGTGGATGAGTGAAAATATTGCCTGTTAAAATGGAGATATGCAATGATGCTAATGAGTAACTGAAAAGAATAATAGATGCTACAAGTTAATTCATAGAACTTATAGGCCTTGTATTTGTATAAAACAGTGCTCTGCAACTGCTGTGCCGCAGGACAGTAGTGTGCCGCAAAACGATACTGTGGGCACTTTCTTCAAAATCAGATAAACATGAAAAATGCTGCCCTAGCAGCGGCGTTTCTTTCTTTTTTTTCTTGTAGTGTACTGCGAAAAGTATGCCATGAAAGAAAAAAGAAAAACGTGGCACTGGTATAAAACACCAAAATCCAATGGGATAGTTATAAATTTAACACCCTGGAGCAAGTAAAAATGTTGCGCCCCCAATAGTTTCTCATTTTTATTTTAGTTTTCTTCTTAGGCTTCTTTAAAATTTTTACTTTCGTCCAGAATTTATGGTGTCTCACTTTTTTTTAGGTATATCACACAACTATAATTTTTTTACTTCCTTCCGTGAAATTGTGGTTTCTCATTTTTTGCATTTACTTTACTTTAATTTTGCGCCTCAATAATATTTTACACTCAGCTTGATTTGTGCGGCTAGAGCAGATTGCTCTAACTGCTTCTTAGTAGCTGCGCCACTGCCAAAATCATATAACCACTATTTTCACATGACAAGACAGGAATTTTTACGATGATTGATTAGCCTTTCAGTAAACCTATTAGGTCCATGTCATCTTTTGTTTTGTTCAGATACTGGATTTGAGTTTGTTTCAGTTTATGTTTCAGTGCACAGCAGTTGAGCTTATTCACTAAAACACACATAATATATAAATAGATTTATTACTCCTGTTAACAAACTACAAGCATCCTCATTCTTCTTAAAATTTTAATTTTACTGTATCACAAGGGTATCTGTATATTGTAGGGAACTATACAATCGGCAAACACTTCAGAAATTATATTATATATTGAAAGCCTTAAGCATAGTAGTGCGTGAATAGTCACCAATAGTAAGCAACAAAAATGGCAGCGGGGGCTGATACTATGATCTGTATAGTTATCCAATTGGGCCAAATCCAGGCCAATAGTCCAACAGCTGCTTCACCTATAGCGTAAAAGTAGTTTAAAACAATTCCACTCATTTCTCGTTTTCGTCTTCCAACCATTTCCACACCTGAAATTAATAAAATACACTTAATTGGATTTTTTAAAATAAATTTTATTGTGTTTACTATAAACTGAATGTAAGATTTTCATTAATTATGATATTTTACTGATCAAAACATTTCACACGACATTAGGATTTCCATGTTATTAAAAGATGACTTGAGATAATAAACTTTAAGTGGTGTATTTTTTGTCATTTTATTAAATTTGTTTCTCATAGACTATGAAAATTATATGTGTATATAGACAAGCTATAATAATAAAATCACGTAACATTTTTTTGATAATCAATACATTTACTGATGTCTCCTGTATTGTGCTTGGTTATTATGTACATATTTTCTTTGAGAAGGAGAAATTGTGTTCCAAACATCCTGAGTACAGTACGCATGAGTATGAATTTTTGATTTCAGGATTTAGATATAGAGCAACTTCAAAAAACATATATAAATGAGATTTTTAAATTACAGTAAATGATTATTTTTAAAAATAGTAATAATTTGATTTTTCGATACATTTTATATTAATTTTCTTCTCATAGTAAACTGATACTATGTATTTATGTTGATTCAACCCGGTGGAATTTCAGTTATCATGTGAGTACCATTCATAGAATTATTATATTTGGAATTAAAGGATGCCATCTTGGGGAAAGGCAGGGTATGCAAAGTGACTGGTGGTGATGACAGGGAATTCTGGAGATACACATCAGTGGCGTTAACATACAAATTTGCATGTGACTTAGTTATACATATCATTGCTGTCTTGTGATATCCAACATGACAGATAAATATATTACCACAAATATGTAAAGAATGCTGCTATTAAAATGAATAATAAATTTGAAGAGCATTTTTGGAGTATTGTCAGATTTATATGATAAATTGAGTATTGATAGATATAATTGGAAATTTATATAAATCCCAATGCATTTAATGATTGCTTACCGATTATAAATGCCAATGGATAAACTCCAGAGGCACCAAGAGCGTTCAAGAAGGCGAAAACACAAAATGTGATGTAATTTTGCGATAGACCTTGTGCCACCCCTGTCACGGCCATCAATAAAATGCAAAATATGAACACCAATTTTCTCCCAAACCTGAAACAAAAATTAATAAAATTTCATTTACTTATAGAATTATATGTGATAATTGATTTATTGGTTATTCATTTTTTTTATTCCATTCAAATTTCGATTCAGATTCCGGTGGAGTCAAACTGAAATAAATAATTTACATGTATAATTTACCAAGTAAAAACTAATTCATCAATATTTTATTCTTTTTAAATAAAAAATTCAATTATAGTTCTACAGGTTATATAAATTTGAATTTATTAATTAATTTATATTAATTATATAATAATGAATTTATTTCAGAGATCATAGTCAATTCTACAGATAAGTGTAGTACAACTTAAATATCTATCAACAAAAGACATAAAACTGAAAATTTAATAATTGATACACTTTAATTGCTCAACTGTTGTAGATAAAAGATTAATATTAAATTCTTAGGTTTGTGTTATATTTGAAATCACTTTCTTTTTGTCAGCACATTGGTTCTTAGTAAGTTTTTAAGACTTATTAATAGTTCTCACCGATCTGCCAGAAATCCAAATGCCCCCGAGCCACAGACGATCCCAGCAAAATGTAATGTGCCAACCAAGGAGAGTTTCCATTGATTTTCAAAACATGTTATATTCCACTAGGAAAATTAAATGAATAAGTAATTAGTACATTTTTAGATTTAAATCTAGGCATTAGAGAGTTTCCGAGGAAAATCTCAAATGAAATTTTTTTTTTTTTAAATAAGCCATTTTTGATGACCATGTTGCAATGATTGTTTCCAATAACATATTAATTTCCTGGTAATAAAACAATTTGCATCAATATTATTTTTGCAAAAAAATATGTCACCTTAGTATATATATATATATATTTCCTTGTAGAGTAGTGTTCTTAGTATCTTCAAACTCCATGTTTTTTTTAAATTTATTTGTTTTTATATCAATTCATTATTTTGATTTATGGGTAATAAATTTATAGTTGTTTTCAGTTATTTATCAAATTAATTACATAAGGCAAAAAAACCACTTAGGCTTTATATTACAAATGTCATTGGACAGTTTCAGTGTTATCATGATTCTTGGTCGTACATGATCAAGAGTTTTACCATACTATATATACCAGGATGAGAAAATTGCTTGAATAAATTTAACTCGAAGAAACTGCAGTTCAAAACCCAAATTGCAAATCAGATATAGAGATTTTGAACAATGTTATTGTAATTATCACTTACATCAGTTACGATGGTCCTCTCTTCACTAGTGTATATCCAGGATTGACATTTGAGTGTTATGTTTGAAAAGTCTCCAGGGCTACAGGTGTCCAATGTGTTGCTGACTCGTTGGTACATTAAGCATTGTGATGGATGAAATGGTTGCCCAGACTTGAGCGTTTCAATTGGAGGAACTGCCACTGGTACCCATGAAGCACCAAAGTCTCCGAGAGAGTTTGTATCATCACATCCAGGGACACGGCATCTGGAGAAAAATGCAATACGATGAGTTAATATCTTTATATTACTATTCAATATTTCTATTATTATCCTAGGTCAATAGATATGGGGTTATAATGTTTGATTATGAATTTCACAAAACATCAAATTACTGTCATGCAGTGTCATATCTAGTACTTTCGCCACCCGAGGCTATATTTTACTTTTGGGGCGGCATTCGGTAGTTTTTTACCTTGACGCAAACAAAATTTTGATTTCCTTCCAATTTTAGCTCTCTTGTACAAACAAACAAAATAATAAAATAAAAAATCACCCACCAACCCCCTTAGGTACGGCACTGCTGTCATGTGACTTTTATTACGATCGTTTCACTTTTATTGCCTAAGACTTTGTCTATAATATATGATATCAAAGTGGATGAAACAAATAGTAGAACACGTATTTTTTAAATAGGGATTGACTAGAACATTTTTTTATATAATTGAGAGTTTCAGTGCGGATTATCATTCGCAGAATCTTTGGAAACCTTTGATTGAATATTGCTACAATGAGAAATGGTCATTTAAAATTTTGTGTGTAAATATTTATTTATTTCTTAAGCAATTAGTCATAAGTATTTATTATTTTGAATTATAATGGTATATAAGCACTTTTGGTCAAATAACTTAAAACACTTGCCGCAGTTAACTCAATGCAGGCTGTCTGGGTGGCGCAACGTTACTCGGTCCGTACCTAGTGTAAATCGTTTGGCGCATGCATACTGCCAGTGCTGCTGAAGGGTGGCAAATCATGGCACCTGATAAACCGTATAACTACTGGGGGTGAGGTGGAATGACTTCATTAAGAACACGGAGATAAGGGAACGGACGGAGCATGGCTCCATCACCTTAAAAGTCATGCACGGGCACTTCGACTGGTTAGGGCACGTACCATGAATGCCTACAGAAAGCCTGAACCCTGTTTGTCTTTTCTTCCAAGCGGTGAGATTATGGCGTCCTGGAAGACCGGTGGGTACCATCTATAGAACGTACTCGCCAAAACTAAGGGAGGAGGATGCAAGACAGCTGGTGGATGAGAGATTCCTGGAGGTGCCATGTGTCAGCTATATGCTCCATATATCGAGAGGGTGTGGCAGAGAAAGAAGAACTTAAAAAAAACTATTTTACATGCAATTTAAAACATGATATGGATTTACTGGCATTTGGACATGCATCTTTACCAACATAAAACAGCCAGACAGACACACACACACGCGCACTGTAAATTATATTTCCCTTTCTGTATGATGCAATTTAATTACTTAATATAATTTCAATTGATAAGTTATCATAATTGAAATTCATTGAATTGGAGGTGAAGGTGAAGGCTATTATTATATTTCAATAACGTGTTTTGTTTATATTATTCAATATTGCGTTATACTGATATAATGCCTACATAGATTCATTTTAGTTTAAAGTTTGAATCAAATGAGTGTAATAATTATTTGTTTTTGTTTTTAATTAATATTTCCACACTATGGCATATAGAGCATATGGATCTCCATAATGCTACGATTTATATGTATATAAGTTATTTCCTCCCAGAATTTATTATCAACCATTCGCTTAATCTACTGAGCATACATCACTGCACATTTTTTTTTTTCAGAACTATCTTTATTTTTGAATCTTTTTTTTACGAAATTCGGTAAAAAAATTCCTCTAGTGAAAATCACTAATTGCTACTATAGATAAAATAATGTGGTGTTATTAATTATAATTCTCATGAAATATAGTTTACTAAGTTGGTACAACACGCTCTTGCAATAATTTTAAATATATATTTGTTTCTGGTTACAGCAGTAGCGTACACACCATTATGTTAACAGATACAATAATTATAATATCTCCGAATGTATTTCTAGGCATTTTTTTGGCTAATACAGTCACGTGTTTTTAGCATTTTGCGATAGATGCTAAATATATGCTAAAATCCGGAATATATAATATTTATGCTAATAGATGCGAATAAATGCAAAATTGCGAATTTGTGCTAAAACCCCAAATAAATGTAAAATTAGTTTTTGTAAGAAATGTATTATAATAAAGTTATCATAACAGATTCTTTCTACGGTTATTCTTTAGGGCAAGGTTTTCCAAACTTTTTCTGCAAAGGGTCACTTTACAAACTCGGAAATTTTAACGGAACACTTAGCTTATTTTTTAGCTTGGGTAATTCCTATTAAAATCTCCCCTCTATTAGTAAAAATTAATAAAAATGTCATTAAAATACATTACTTATTTAGTAATTATTTTTAAATATAAAACTACATATAATATAAATATATTAATATGCATAATACGTATTTTCAAGCTGTTTTTTATCATCATGGTAACTGTCGTGTGTAAGAAAAGATGGTCGTCCGCTTGTAGCTAGAAACTTGACGTCATAAACAACAGTGGAGATTGAACACTGGTGTTCCACGGATGATAGTTTGGGAAACTCTGCTTTACCGCATTATGGTTATATTATTATTTTGACAACATTCCCAATACATCTCACAAACTTCGGATAAAATAGGATGCTGTGTATTTGCGGTCTTCTAATTTTAGGACTACATATTCACAGATAGTAGTAGACACTATAAGAGATTATGATGTCTCATAATTATAGCAACATAGCCGGGTTCCAATTCAACTCTTTTTCAAAAATTTTCTGTTTCAAAAGTTTAAAAATGTTGATAGGAGACGATGTATTACATTTTCAGTGCTGGACACACAAAATTAGTTTGGTGGGTAATAAAATATAATATTATAATCAACTTCTCAGTAAATTTAAGACCAAAATAAAATTAACCATGATATCAGCATATTTGACATTTTTAAATTAAATTATCCCGGTATTGCACCGATTTTATTTCCAAGTCCCAAAATGACTTAGAAGTCATGATTTATTTCATTAAAATATTTTGACCAATAATATTTTTTTTCAGTTACCGGATGACAAAAAAAAACACAAACACGGATATTAATTGCGGGTAAAGGTTTTATTTATGTAATCGCCTCGGATATGGTCCAACATGATTTTCCTAAGTTTCCCCTTGAATGAGCTTAGTCAGGTAGGTAGATAAAATTAATCTAAAATGCGGTGCTTTCCAGTTTTTAAAAAATAGCTCAAAAACGTAGCATCAAACCAAAATATTGTCAATGTGTAAGTTTTATAACGTAAAATTATGTATAAAATGAGTCCCAACGTGATGTATTTTGGTGCAGTAGTATGATTACTTGCTCAATTCAAGTTTATACGAATTCTTCATCTCCCTGAGTTCGACGATGAAAACATATGTTCTCAATTCATTCACCTGCATGCGTTCAGTTTATTTTTCATTTCTTCATGTTTATTTCGGTCGTCTTCTTCATCACTCAACTGAAGCATCTGCTCATCGTTGTCACCATCGTCTTCTGTAGTAGTCACTACATCAGCGATCTGCAAAGAACATTCGTGCACTAACACGGTAAAATCCGTTTTTTTTCTCCTCATTTTTTCAATGGTATCGTATCGGATTTTAAGAAGCAAAAATTAATTTATCTTGTAAAATCGCCAGCAAACATATTGACAACAAAGCTACTGAAATACAACATAATTGTATGTATTCATGTTCATTTTGGATGATGCAAACACGAAGGTTTAACAGATTAATGCATAATAAAACGTGCGCTACTACTGGTCTCTCCAGTAGCGTAGAGGTTAGCGGGCGCGCCTAGAAATCCGGGGAATGCGGGTTCGATTCCCACATCTGCTGAATTAGAAAAAAACCATAAATGCAGGACTATTTGTCCTGTGTTTGTGACTGTGGCCTGGACAGGGTTAAGCATTGTCTGACAAACAATTCTTGTGAAAAATAATCTGTCAAGAGGCCTTCACATTACGAAGATCTGTATGCTACATGTCGTGTAAATTCCAATATGGAAAAAATGGTATTTATACAAAGATATATTATAATATATAATCTTAAAATATTTAAATGAAAATAAAAGTTGACGAGTACCATTATATAATTAATATTTTCGACTGATGGTGCTCGATGGAAATTGGTTTAAAATTCTAAATTAATTAAAACTGGTAAACTTCCATATGTGAGATCACTGTTAGCG
>JAGVSQ010006741.1:0-16014 GCA_022683975.1 Rhyacophila evoluta | reverse complement strand
ACAAACGAACGAACGAACGAACATACATATTTTGACTTTTATATATTAGATTAATTGGTTTTTAATACAGCTAGTCTTAACTCCAGGCATATAACTTATTTTTATTAACATATAATTAAGCTTACTACATTAAATTTTTATTAAGTAATGTATGAGAATTTCGCTTCATTTAGTTTTTCAATTAAAACTTTTAATTAAAGTCGATATACGATCTATAACAAAATGAAGAAACATTTAGTTATATCGGAATTGTTTAAGCCGTATGGACAATGTGAAGACTTATATTGAGAAATCCTTTTTACAAATATGTATTGGCTGTCAATTCATTACGCATCCTGTCGTGTAATTATAATTTTTAATAAATGTCGTCGATCTAAATTATTAGATTCCAACCAATGCCGCATGATTTGGTAAAATCAGCCGTGATGGATTTTTCGTTATTACGTTACTGTGTACTGTGCGGAAGTGAGACAAAGCTACAAAAAATGGTATTGGTTGGATAGAAATAGCAATAAAGATATTCACCGGCTAAAACGATCGTGAATAAAAGCTTATAAAAATGTGCAACTACGGATTTGAGATCTTTTACATTTGGTGCCAAAATACATGTGCTTATCAACTCGACTGAGGCAATAACTATTTTATTTTATTATTTAAATAGTGAGGTTATTACAAATTGTACTTTAAGCCTTTGAGGCATTCACAGTATGACATATAAAAATATCCAAAGAGTTTAAATTTAATATACCAAAAAGAATGTATAATATAATACAGTAAATATTGAAATGTAACAGTAATTATAGGTGTAGGAATGTAAGGAGAGAATTGAAAATAAAAAAAATTCAATATAAAAAACAAGGAAAAGGGTCCGACAGGTGATAGGTTTTTGTTTTTTTTCCATATTGATGTTTTAAGTAGATGGTTTGGTAAAAGCTTAGTAAATAACATAATAATTACGTAAAATTTTTCCAAATTATTGCTTTGGGTGTCGAGTAAATAAATGTGTACGCTTTGGTACCAAAGGTAAAGGATTGAATTTACGTGACTGTAAAATACAATTTGTTTTTATTATTATTTGAATTATAACAAAAATACGTTTACATTAAGAGCGGACGTAAATCAGAAGAAAAAACATTATATTAAACCATAATAAAGTAATTTAGTTGATTAAGTATTGTCTCAAAATAAATCTGTCAAGACACGACTTCACATTGGTGGAGATCCATTTAATTAATTTCCGAATTGGACATCTTTGCAGCATGTGGATCTATATCGGCTGTTCAGTTTTTAAACTTAGTAATTAACAAATATTTGAATTTCATTTGTTCACAATGTCGTTACAACTGTGTATATAATGCATATAATACTATCGAAATTTTGTTTAAAATCAATGTCTAAGATTGCCAACTCTTGTTGGCGAAATATCAAACGTCTTTTGGTAGAACATGTTGTTTGATCGTCCTAGACATTTTGAACTTAACGAGTTTAAATACTTGCTAGTCAGGTTTTGAAATTGGATAGCCGTTGTGCATTAGTTTTGGAGCAAACATTGTTTAAAAAAAATACCAACCTGACATCATGTCATATGTTTATATAAACACGTAAGAAATATATTTACAAAACGCCACATGTAAACTTGATTGGAGTTCGTGGGAATCGGATTTTGCTGACATATTCAATATCATTTACGTCCACCAAACTGTAGAGTGCAATGTACTTGCGGTCACAAAATAATAATTATTCATACATCTAACTAGCAAAAAAGTCTAGAAGTTTATTAACCGTATAAAAAAATCCAGTATGTCACAAATCAAATATACCATAGTAAAATAGATTAAAATACGTGAAGTTTCATAAATCAAAGAATTCTATCAATCTTCATGGTCAGCGCAAATGAAAATCAGCCATTGACATTGTAAATAAATAATTTGCATACTATTTATAAATTCACGGTTTTCTATTATATGATCAAATCCGAGTTCATTGAACCAAATACGGTATAATGTTTAATGAGGCCGATGCACTTAAGATACACGATTTGATTAAAATGTAATTTTAAGGCAAAACTGCATACAAATGTATGGTGAAATATTTTTTTTTAAGTACTCAAATATCGAAACTGAACTAAATTGTGTAGATTAAAAAATATTTCATAGTAATCCACCTTAATTTTGACTTTTGGCGTTTATTGATACTAAATAGTCACAAAATCAATATTTATTTATAAGAAATTAATAATTATACAGCTATTTTGACAAATAAGATTATGCACGATAGAAAACTTTAGAAAATAAAATAAGAATAAATAATAAATCCTCAGCTGGTATTTTTATATTAGTTTCAAAATATAAAAAAAACGCGTAATTACTCTTGAGAAAATATAATCAAAACACTTACAATATTAGAAAAAAGTTTGTACCTCATCTTGACTACCTCAATACATAAATATTATTGTATGAAACGTATTAACCGTGTACAATTTAAGTGTGTAAGTTTGTTAGTAAATAAATTTGTAATTCACTTTTAATATTTATGTATTTATCATGTCATTGACATCGTATTGAGTATTATGTATTATTATAAATAGTATTATGTTTGTACGTTAAGCAAATTATTTACAAAGTTCAATAATCTTTAGTTCATTGAATCAAATATCTAGACAAATACAAATAGACCCCTGACAGGAGATATACAATTTACATACTATTTCATAAAAATATTATAACAAGCATATTAAATATTTAATTTTGTTAATTGTTAGACGAAGTACGCAAACTTCCCAATATGAAAAAAAATACTTGTCAATGAAGATGGGATGCCGATTAAACTTCATATTTAATGATTTAATATAAATAAAATATATTTGTAAGATTACCAATGAAATTTAAATAAATGAAATACACAATTTAGATATTAACAGTTAAAAAATAATCGCAATGTTGTTATAGTTAATTTGTATATAGAGCAAAATGATATGCAAATAAATATGGAGTATAATTTTAACCGAAATGATTTAGCTAAGTTATTACTTTCCGTATTAACATCACTACCGGAAGATTTGGTTAAGCCAGTGGTCGGCAAACTCTTGACCTAAGAGAGCCAAATATGAGTAACACAACGCTTTAGAATTATTTTGAGAGCGAGAGTCTCGCGGCAAATTTTTTTTTACTTATCTCAAAGAAAATCAAAAGTGCCGCACGTGCATACTCAAAGAACCACGGTTTGCCAACCATTAGGTTAGGCAAGTAACATAAATATTTTAAATGAAATGATACATTTGTAATCAACGAGTGTTGAAATAAATTTTCGCATGCAAAACTTCTGATTGAATATCATTATAAAAATAGTATAAAGGTTAAAAAAAATTACCAGACTTTATGAAAAAAATACATTTTTCATATTAGATGATTTTTATAAGCATTTGGTGGTAAAAGATTAACAATACTGCGCTAGTGAACGTTGGTACAATTTGATAAATGTTGCATAAATATAAGCTAAATCATATTGGTAACTATCGACCTACATACACGAACCGATCGTTTATTGAACCCTTAATTGTACTGTATGCCATATAATATTAAGCTGAGAAAGCATCTTGGATTCGTTGACCTAAATTCAAGGTAGTCTCGATTGATAAACAACAGACGAAAGATTCATAGCCAAGAGTCAACGACTTTTGAAATGATTAATTCAAATTTACACTCTGTTTCAAAAGTTGCTTATTTTATATAGATCGGCAAAAAATGAACTTTGTTTTTACAGTGACAAACTGTAATTATATTATTATTTTTGATATACAGTTCAATCGAATAATACGAAAAATATTTAGACTATTATTTTTTTGGTAAGATATTCTCAGGTATGGTTATACTAAGCTTAACAAAATATTTGGTGACAATTTAAGTACTACTTCTTATTCTGAACAAGTAGATGTAGTACGTATCTTAACATACGATAAAAAATATTGTGAGACAATCAATGCATTCTTGACAATCACTTCATTGTAGTCCCATTTCATAAAATGTATGTTTTTTTTGTTGCATCAAGACAATATTGCTTTCTAGTATAAGATTTCTCAGTTCATTACTGGCTACAGTGGTTTAATAAAGTAAATAGCTTGTTACGCGTTCAGTTATCTTTTTTTACGTTTATTATTATTGTCGAAATATATTTCTAACCAGCTGTACCCGGCCACCCGTTGCTATGACTCAATCTGGTTAAAAATAATATTGATTTTTCCAAAAAACATGTTTTCAACTTTCACATGCGTGATATATATAATTGTATGCATAATAAAACACGCGCAGATTAAAATCCAACGTTGTGTTAAAATTTCAAAGCAATCGGTGAAAAACTTTTGAAGATTGAATATGGCAACATTATAAACACTATATTGTATCGATGTTAGTATCATGACTGAAATACGTATCGATAAAACTAAGTGTATTATTGTATAATAATAACATAATGATTTAACATTATAAATTTTCTAAATAATATATCCATGTACGAAATTTGTAACAAAATACATATAATGTACAATATGTGATTGAAATAAAACCTCATGTTTTTATTTATGGCAAATATAAGCAAACGATGATGCGTCCAAGCATCGTCTAATTAAATTCATATATTGAGTTTAGGAATTCTATTTAAACTAATTCTCGTGAATAAATAATCGGCCAAAATAAGTCAACACTTTATTTTGCAGAGATATATACATTCCAATAAAAGACTGGAAATCTACACAATATATAAGTAGTATGCTCCACTTTTGCTGAGAACGTGGTATAAAAAAACTATTTGTCCTTAAGTTCTATGTTAAAAATCTATCACTTATAGTGTTTAAAATATCGGCTGTAAATTTCCTAAATAATAAATTGATAATTAAAATAATAAAAATTGACTCCCATTTAAAATATGTACGCACGCGACTGACATAATGCAGATCGATACCGAGCACAACGTCATAGCTGTGCTTCGATTACATTATGCGGTACCAACAATAGTGCTTCTCTGTGGATAATGCACTATTGCATCGCAATACGATGAAGGTCACGGCGCTTGTTATATCATTGCGGAAATGAGCCACAAGATTATATTACAAAAAAATCGTTATCAACTTCATGACCATAATATTATATACACTGATTCATTACAATAGTGCTTATTTTTCATTTAAATTTTATTTTACATGAAAATCGACATATTTTTTTGCACTTTTTCCTAACGTAACCTAACCTAACATTTATATGATCTGTGTATTTATTTTATATTGAACCATGCCTGTTGCAAATTTATTAAATTCTTTTGTAAGCATCAGTTGTTCAATCAGTTATTCAATCTATCAATTTATGACATCGAGTCTTGTACTTTTTAAATTTTACGTCGTTATGAGATTTGTACTCGCGATCCACCGAGGTGATAAACAATTACAATACTTTAATAAATTAAGACATATATTTAATAGGAGGAAATCCACTATAAAACAGTCTCATAATTGTATTCAATGTATGTTCTAAATAACAGATTTTTTTTTTTTAGTTTATTTCTTTAATATAAATTTTGTTGAATGTTATATGACATCATTATTAAGACTGTCTTTCAAATTTCAACGAGATTTTATATCTATTATTTTATATCTTCTAAAATTCTACAAAGGTTCTATCTATATATCATATAAGTAAAAAATAAAAACTCTAGGGTGAATATATCTCGTCATAAAAATACAATAGAGATATATTTAAAATGTCTAATTAAATATAGAAACACAAATAAAACTGTTTAACATGACGCAGCTATAACTGTAATTTTATAACAAATAAAAATTGTAACCGTAATTTAATTGTAAACAAAACAACAAAAATCAACAATGACTTTCCATTTTAATTTTTTTGGCATTACTCGTTTCTCTCTTTTATATTTAAATGTCTTTATAATATACTATATATAAGTTTACTTGAATATTTGAACATATTTTTTTATTTTTTAGTTTGACAGTTTAAATCTCTATTGATCATAAAACACGACGTAATTTTACTGTAAATGACAGAATTGAACCAATTAACATTCAATTACATGAATTGCAAATAATACAACCACTTTCAAGGCATAATATTAAATTAGATGAAGAAATATAAATTCTTATCATTAAGTTCTGAAAAATGTTTAATACAATGGTATTATAAGATGTTTTATATATTTCAGCATGATTACTGTATAACTAATTTCAAAATTGTAAAAAAATGTATAAATGCATTATTATGAAAATATGTAATCGAAATTTGTATACGAAATAAAATAAATTATACGTATACAAGAAGAATACATTGTAACATTGGAAATAAATTGTAACATTAATAATAAATCGGCTAAGTAATTTTATCATCATAATACAATATATTAAAATCAGCTAATCCAGAATACAGTAGTAACTTTATAGTGAGAGACAACTTACTCAATTTTAAGCTAATATCGAAATTTTTACGATCTAATTTGAATAATCGAAAGTGTAAAATTTTCGTAATACGGAATAAATTTGTAATTTGGAGAATGTAAACGAATATTGAATATCCAAAAAATTGGAATCACAGTTTTGAAATATCTATTGAATCATTTAAAATATACAATTTTAATTTGAATAAGTCACATTTTGTTTTAAAAATTTAACAAAATTACTTAGCCAAATGGTACGATGTAATACTAATATTATGGTTAAGTTACTTATCATTATTAAATTTCACTTTAAGCAGAATATTATTTAGTGTCAAATTGAATTTTACCTTGTGGCACAATTTAGGCATTTTTTTGTCTGTTGCACTGTCGACATGCCCCATTGTTATAAATTTATTTAATAAATATTATAAAAGATACTTAAAACTAAGACACACAATCACCAGTATCCAAAATAGAAGTGAGTATAACTTATTTCACAGTTATTTGTATACGTTAATTGAAATTAAATTAATACAAACCTTGAGAACTCCATTGGCTTGGGCCATCTTAATGCACCGCCCCCTTTCGCCAAATGCACAATTTACGAATAGAAATTACACAACTGTCCCTCTGTAGAAGTTTTTATGTAATCTAATTTTAATGTTACGTATCACTTTTGATTCGGTGTGAAAGTTTTCTTTGTGAGTAGATGTTTGATTTGCGGGTTAGTAGGACAGCGATGCGTCCGTAGTTAAAGATATCTGGAGCGAGGATATGCACTTGACTCTGACGGGCAGCGCATGCTAGATGCAATGTGTCGTCTATTGCCATGCTTTAGCTAGATATAGAAATTTGCAACCTTGGTACTCATTACGTTGTATGAAGCTAGAATCAAGCAGTATTACCGCAGGTGCGGTCGTTATAATTTATGATTAACAATATTTCTAGCGCCATTTCATCGCTTTAGGATTGATTTGTCGAATATACTAACCATCATATCTTCATAAGATGAAAAAAAAATTCATTGAATATACACATTAAATATTTTAGCTATTTTTTAAAGCCATATACTTGCTTTATCACGAGAGAATAGAATATCGGTATATAACAAAATATAAACTATCTAATTAATTGAAAACACGTTTTTTTTTTAAATCACAAAACCAATCATATATCGACTATTTATCACCTATAATAATTAGACAAATTAAATAACAAATTTACTCAAAATTGAGCTTAGAATATAAGAAATACTGAAAATTATAATTGATTTTATTCATATTAAGGCACCAATATCTCATTCATAAAATTGTAAAATATGAGCAAAAACGTTCCCATTTCAATATAGTTTAAAAATTAATTAGTATTTTATCATCAGTTATTAGGCTTATACTTTTTTAGTAATTTAAAATACCGTATTTCTCCTTTTCAACCACATTTCTAGCTACAACAAGCGTTTCTTTTGTTCGTTCCTTTTATGGTGTTTAAGCAATCATCTATTAAATTAAAAATCTATAAATTCTACTATAGATTAATTTCAACCAAATTATTTAGTACTAACAATACTCAACAAGATTTTAAATATCATATTCATACGCATTTATCACTCAACTGGTAACGATGGAGCTTATATTATCGCAATAAATAAAAACACTTTCGAAGATTTGTCAACTATTATAATATAATCATCTACAAGGATTGAGATCGTGTTTCCTTGTTCACTTACTATGATTGAAAAAATGGTAAATTTGTATCGATTTTTGTGTAAAAAATAAATTATTTTTTAATATTTACTCTTGGAAAATGTTATAGTAAGCAATAAAGTTTTCCGCATGCTATGTGTTGATATCGGAAAATTACTGAGAAAAAAAGTCGTTCGTTATAAACTTTATCGCAGTTAACTTAACGTATTTTATTGGATAGTAAAATATAATTGCTTGTTTTCACGATGACAATTAAAATGTATGATATTATTAACCATAATACCTAAAAAAATAATCGATTATTTAATGTATTTAAAGTAATGATGTATAAATGATATTTTATTGATATGTGCGGTATTGTCAACAATAGATTCAACTTTCTACTAACAAGACGACTACAATGTAGTGATGATTATTTCAAAATAAGACGAAAAATTGCTTATTAATTAATTCCAAAATATATATAAAATATAACGAAAATTATATAATATTTTATTGAAATGCTAATATCGAAATTATTTTTTTCTCGGGCTGTCAAGAAATTAACATATCAACTGAGAATTCTCTGTCTTTCATTAACTTATATCGTATAAAAAAACTCCTAATAGTGAATTGCCGCATTAAATTTTATTAGGTTACTATTATCCAATTAGTTTTAAATAGCTCGCCATTTTTCAGTAATTTTTTTTGCTAGTATGTTGATAAATTCACCTGATTTCTGACGTTTGAAAGTAATGAAATTCTTCCACAAAAATTGATCTATAAAAAGTTTACATTAAAATATCCCCCTAGCAATAAAACTCTGAGTTTAAGCTACAATTTTTCAGGAATATAAACTACTTACAAACATTTTTTTTGCACAGTTATTTTTACTATAATTTAACATAACATCTGTACCAACGGAGAATATTTATTTTGGTAAAATAAAACCAAATTTAAAGACTATATAATCTAATAAAATAATCTGTGTGTATAATTAAATTTAAAAAAAAAGTAAAAAACGCAAAATATTAAAATAATATCCTTAAAAGTAACCTGTGGAGTTTTCGACATATTTCCTGTTGATACCGGTATACGAGTATATATAATGAGCTATTGGATTACTGGATGGAATTTTAGTGAAGAAGAGTGATAGTTATTGAATAGTGTATTAAAAATATTAGCTTACACTCTATGAATATTATAAATTACACACGTTAAATAGTGTTTTAGACCCTTAATTAAATGCATGTAATTGAACAATTTACTTCATTTCAATAATAAATTAATATAAATATTTTTTTTTATTTTTAAACAGTTATACAAACTATCAGATATATAAGCCCTAACCAAAATATTGTGCAACAGTATTACAATAGTATATTTAAATTCCTACGTGTAGTTTGAATGTACATTATATAAATAATTTAAATCAATTGTTGTAAAAAATCGCCTTACGATTATCAACTATCGTGACATTATCAATTCAATTGCCACTGTCCAAACTTGAACTTTTTTGTATGCAACAAAAGTTGTTATAGAGATGCAAGATGCAACGCGCGTTCAAGGCTGTAAGCCGAAAAAATACGACAAAGCTAACAGGAAAACATAACTGGTTTCGAATGTTTACATTTCGTAGACGAAAAAATAATGCCGTAGGCGATGTTAACTGTACATTTGTTTTGTTTTTTTTATGCAATATTTTATATATACGAATTCGCTAATTTTTCAAATTTTTATTTTAAATCACTGATAGGTTTTTTCGTAAAAACTCATGGCATAAATTTGACACTTTTTTACAAATAAAAATGCACAAGTAGACATGTAATGGTACCAATATCTACACTTACAATGCAATTGTATTCTTTATTTATTAAAATATCAAAATTAACTAAAATTTTAATGTGAATGTATGTATGAAATATGTCTAATACGACGGCAATAATTTACAAAACATAATAATTATTAGTTTACAAAATATATACAGCAAAAACTTAAAGGCATTGTGAAGTATTTATTATGTATTCCATATTTTTGTGTACATAAAATGATTTGGCGAGATACTTATGAAGTTTTTGTTAGATTGATATTACTTATAAACAAACCTTATTGTACATTCTGCGTAATAGACTGCCTTAACCTAAATAAAGTGACAAAAAATATTATATGTATTATTTACTGTACCGAGTGATTTTCTTATCAATATAATAATTTAAGACATTGTCCTACTTAAGCTAGCGTCTATAGATTTGCTGACGTCGGTTTATTTTTGAGTATATTTTGTTTATTATCACTGCATTTAATGTAATAATAATCAGGAGAAAATCACCACATATTTTCTTTGACTCATTACGTTTTATCATGGGAAATTATACGGTATCTAAAAATAGCGAAAACTCAATTAAACTTTTACAATATTTAATAATATATATTTTTCTAGATTTATTATCCGGGTTTGCATGGGATAAATTTAAAGTAACTTTGTAAAGTTTGCTTAATTCATTTTTTATTATAAAAACATTTCAATACTTGACTGCATATACCGTTTATGGTATCTTTTTATTAATGATTATCATTAATGATAATGTTAAAAGTTGAAAAGAAAATCGACTTACAACTGAGATACGTTTCAAGACCTCGGTCGTAAGTAGAATTGGTCGTAGGTCGAATTTCATATAAAACTATAATATATATATATACAATCAATACATATAAGCGTCACCTTACGATATACGAAAGTATGTAAAAATAATAGTTTGATCAAAATACACGACACACAAGTTGACGAAAAAATTAAAAAGTAAATATGAATAAAAAATACAAAAATTTAATACAAATCGATAAAAAATCTATCGCAAGTAGAACATAATGTATTTTTTCCCTCCGTTTTACAGAATACATTTTGTAAATATGGTTTATTAATCGTATTCTTTATTTTCGTTTGATAAGTGCACAATCTACAATTTTGATGCTCATATACACATTAGTAGAGTTATGCCTGATTCTTTGACAAAACATTTATCTTTGTTGCGTCTAAGAAATAATTATGCATTGTAACATTTTTAGCAATCTATGTATTACGGAGAAATATATAACATATGAACTCTGCTTTAAGTATATTTACAGAAATAAGTATGTAATGAAAACCAATATCAACTCAGTTTGCATTATATGGAAATGTTGAAAATATCTAATGAATCCTGGTGTTTAATATAGTGTTCGCATTGTCCTGTTATTCAATAAAAAAAATGAGAAAAAGTCAAATAATTTTCTCTTATTTTCAATTAAATGCTATAATTTTTTTTCGTCGTAAGTCCAAATCGTCGTAAATCGAACCATCGTTACTCGAAAGCTACGTGTAGTTGATCTAGAAATGGTAACCAAAATGTGGGGATTTCACGTTGTTATTGTTTACCGTTTGTTAAGTATTCATACGACTAACAGACACGCAGGCATTTTCTGTTGTATAATATAGATAATAATCATTATTGTTTTAATGTTTTATTTTGATAATATAATTATATTGAATTCTATGTGATCCATACTTTTCAGAATATCTAATTATTGACTGAGCACTTAAAAGCCCTTGAAAATTATACAGCAATCTAACGTCGTAATTTATTATAGTGCAATGAACTCACGTCGTATAAACTGCACTAGATTTAATTGCGTATGAAAATTTACAATGCTAGATCGGAAAATCAGTGTTCGTTTTCCGTGGTGTAGCGAATTCCACCAATAAATGTCGTTTATAAAAATAAACTATAATTTAATAATGCTTCATAAGAGTCTATTGAAATCTTAAAATCTCAAACAAAAGATTTTTTGATAGAAATAAAAAACTTATTTTATTTTAAGATGCACCTTCGTACTGAAAAAAATATTTATAAAAAACACATATTTATTAAGTTAAACAATGTATAGAATATAGATTCAACTACCATCTAATTAATATTTGAAATCATTAATAAATTGTCTTTATTAAACACGTTTAAATACTTCGAGAGTCATTAAACATAATACGTTTTTAATCTTGTAAATTATTAACACTTTTAAATGTCATACAAAGCAATCGAATGCAGTTTTTGCATGCATTAAATTAAAAATAACCAGGAAGTATGTGAAATACAGTTATAGAATTTGAAACGATCGATTGTTAAAATTGAGTAATAGAAAATGTATAAGACCTTGGAATATGCTAAATGTGTGTTTAACCGGGAAGTAAAATGCATGCATACCTCAAGAGCTTATTGCATGTGCATTATGCAATGTTAATTAATAAAATATTTTAAATCTACAGTATTTATTGCTGCTTACGTTACTCAGACATAGATTTTTTTTATTTTTGTATTTTAATTAACGTGTATTCAAAATATCAATTAATATCAAAATGAAATGAAATGAGTGAAAATGATCAAGAAGAAATAATAAGAAAAGCTTGGTTGAGCTTTCTTCTATTAAAGTTTATTTTAAATATAATTTTATAAACGAACTTTTTTAACTTATTTTAATAAAAGAAACTATAACGAAAGAAAAGAATTTTAATTAGATACATTCTAAATACAGTAGAACTTCGATATAATGGACCAATGCGGGTGAAGCGATATGCGTTAAAGGTGAAAGTCTATTATGTAAAAATAGGCTTTCCTAATGATTTTTAAAAATTAATATACGGAAACAGGGCCTAAAACAAGGCCACTTGAAGAAAATAATCAAGTTTTGTTTGCAGTCTTGAAGTTTGCTGTTCTTTTCGTCTTCATCTGCTATTTCGCTTTCGGCCATGATATTACTTAGGGTTCCTTCATCGACTTAAAACATCTGTAAAACATTTTGTGCGGCTACTTATTCTCCAGAATTATTTTTTATTGGTATACAGAAATCAGAAACTTCAATTCCATTTAAATCTATGTATACATCTTGGTTATCAAACAACCTCTTTCAACCGTTTTCCAATGTTAGCAAATTCATTATTTGTGGATATTTTATCCGTTATATCGAGGTTCTACTGTAATATTATAGTTTGAAATTATAATTTTGATTAGAGTGGCAGTAAAAAATACAAGAAAACTGAATGGCTATATAAATATCCTTTATCGGAACACATTATAAATATATTTTTGTTTTTTTAAAGCTAAAGGATTGCATCTTACATTTTTTTTGGAATTAAATTACATAGAACAAACAGCGATGAGTGATTTCAAAATTGCACTATTTGGTAATGTTTTTTTTCTTGTTACTCTGTTTTATAAAAAATCAATATATATATATAAATTAATATATACAGTTATAAAGTTAAAACATTTGCGGACGAGGTGATTGCTGAAAAAATATTATTATCTGAATTTGTGTCTTCAAGATATTATCATGTACTTAAAATTGCATTATAAAGCTCAGATGTATGCCAATACTATTTATTATCTTCGTTGTGCATACTGTAAACGTCCTAGAATTGAGTGCGTTAAACTTTAATGCACGATTATTAGCACTGCGTGTAGTATAGATAACTCAAAACACGTGTCAGTGAATTGCTTCTCAATAACGCAATAATTTTCCTGGAAGGTTTCAAGTAGGAGAACACGTGTAAGAGGCTATCCAACCAAGGATTTTGCCCCCACACAAATATAGTGGCGTAAAATTTTCCGATGTCATGACGTCTTTCAATTTTATAGCTGTACAGTCAACCTACTTGATTAAAGTTCTCAATGAAGCTTTTATTAGTTTTCACATTGTCTTTTCAAGATGTCCGTTTGTAATACGCATATTAAGCCATAAACAGTAGAGTTCACGTTATATTTATACGGACGTTATCAGTTGGTGAAGTTAATCTACATGATCATAAAATTAACTATTTTATCATTCAATCTTTAAATTGTAATACTTTTTCAACTTGCACATGCTCTTATATAGTGTCTTTCCGTTTTATTGTAAATCAGTATTACTTCAGTAATTCTTCGCATGTACTTTCATTTTTTTTTAATTTTAAACGTTAGATTACAGGGTGCTAACTCATGCAATTAACAATATTTTCATTTCAATACATTTACAAAAATTAAAGAAAGGCATGTTCTAACTATGCTAATAACAAGAAAAGTTTTGCCGCATAAAATTATAGTAAATCAATGATAATGTTTCACGATTGATAATTATCGTCTCCAAGCCATGTGAAAAGTATCAATGTATTAATAAAAGAACTATTTAAAATAAAAAAAAATGGTACTAGTTCAGGAATAACATAAAGCTTTATAAATTTTGAATAAAAATAAAGGACATAAACAGTAAATAACTGATGATTTTAACAGAATTAATAGAAACAGCTTCAGGTAGAAAAGCAAATCAAATCCCGCAATAAAAGTCATGGACCACCCCAAAAAAAGCAGGAGACCTAGTAAAGGTTTCCTTATAGCATCAAAACTCTACAATTATTATCAAAAAATAAGCACGGACGAAAGAACGGATATTAAAGTTGTTACTGTCATATTATGATAATTTAGCTTTCGGGACTCATTTGGAATTTTGGTTATTTGAAGTATGGATCTTAATCCACTATGTATTGAAAAAATGTATAGTTTTAAATCGTACTTCGTTGTTTTAATTTGATTGTCAAATAATATGAGATAAGAGCCTATTTAAGAAAATCCATTTAAAGCTCACCCAGCATAAAAATAAATAAAATAGCGGGACATTAAATAACAAGTTTTGTTCAGTCATGCAAATGGCCGTTGTCAGTTTGTCCTCAGATGTCAAACCGTTGAATATATTACATGCAGTTTGTAAAGGAAACGAGCCATCGCTTATGAATTATAAATAATCATTATTGAATCTCGATACAATATTCAATGATACTACGTACTATTAATTGATTACTCAAAGATCAATACTTGGGCAATGAGCAATCGAGAAATTATACATTAATTGTACTAAATAAAAATCGATTTGTTTTCGTCATACGTATTTTCCCAGGCCTATGGCTTATTCTATTTTAAAATTAATTGCAAATAGTACAATATTCAATGTTTTCAAAACTGGTTTATAATCAGCAGATACATATGATGAAAATATGTATTGTTCTGAGTATAATTGTTCTTCCACTAGAACTTTGTTTCATTCTGGTGAAATGATTTAGGCCAAATATATTAATTACAGTTCTTGATTTTGTTAGTGATATATCTCCATATTCCGCTGTAAGTCGTCACTGTTATATGGTCGCTGTACGTCAACCGTTAGACAATCGTTTTTAGTTTTAGTATGGAAGCCTGCTTAGTTCCAAATTTAACCGGTAGACTATTTATATTTCCATGTCATATCAGAACATTCTTTTTAATTTTACTAATACCATTATTTGACGAAAACAAAATTCTGGTAAGCTTTTGCCGTACACGTAAACTTTGAAACTCGAATATATACACAGACATATGTTTATATAATAGAGATACATTAATAAATTAGATAATTATATTTTTTAAATTAAATAACATACATATTTGACATTTAGATACTTTAACTTCACTACTATATTGTTAATTATAAAAGAAGAATTTTAGTTAGTCGAATACTTGTCCATATAATTGATTAATAATTGCAATACTAAAGAAACAGAAAATAAATTTGTAAGCAAACGCTAGTTAAAATGTAATAATAAGTTTAATTATGGAGTAAAATTAGCTGTTAAAATATTTTGTTAAAATATATTATATAAAATAATGAAATACTTGTTTTACTATTTTTGGGTTTCTTTAGAAATATCAACTTTTTAATTAATAATATAGTTGGCATTATAAAATGATTTATTGCAACCATCTAAATGATATTTTTTATATCTTATTTTTTTTTATTTTTTTTATCCCATGTTCGCTCCCAAATTGGAGCATATGGATCTACACAGAGTGAAGAATCCACT
>JAGVSQ010006740.1:0-16015 GCA_022683975.1 Rhyacophila evoluta | reverse complement strand
TCATGTGAGCAATTGTCATGTGAGCAAATGTCATGTGCGCAATTGTCTGGTTACCGATTTAAAAAGGCCACGATTATTTTTTTCATTAAAGTATTTGAATGCATGTTATTTTATTATTTTTGATGTTGCATAATTATGTATGGCTAAGAAAATCCTCATCAAAACAACAAGCAAGGGGCATAAGATGAATCCATATTCATGTTATTTTCGTTTAAAATATCAAATATCACGGTCATTTTTAGTATACGTATCAAATATGATTTTTATGTATTCCAATAAATATTAATGTAATTTTTATATTCTTTAGTATATAGTTTAAAATACTACGTACTTAGATGCTTAATAATAATCTAAAATAACTGTCCCTAAGAGCACCCTTAGCGAATAATGTCAAATAAATTAATAACTTTTCATAAAGCCTAAAGTCGTTCTCAAATATGTGGATACAATAACGAAGGGTGGGTGCGATGAAGTATGGCGACAAGGGAGGCGTTTTGAGAGCCTTTCCCCCTAATATCTGACTATAAATACGTCGATCTCCCACGTTTCATGCATCAGTCACATCCAGGTCTTCATCTGAACATCAAGAAAAGTCTTACAGGGCTTTACATCACACACACTAGACCTCAACAAAATAGTGAGTAAATACATTATAATATCACATACTATTATACTTTCAAAGAATATTTCTTCCCTGTAAAATAATAGACATTTTGTACATTCATTCATCAATTATTTTACAAATTTCATTTCAGTCCTTTAAAATATTCTTTACAACATCACATTTTTTTAGTATATTGACTGTACTCATTATTATACTCGCTGAACAACCATGAAATTAAAACATCTTGGTTTTAATATAGTAAGAAAACCTCAACCCGTAATCTCAAAACTGATATTGGCCACAGAGAAGAATAATATTATGAAATATAAAGACCATATAGCCTGAAGATATTATAATGTAAAATCAGGGGTGTAAATCGCACATCACAATCTGAATATGCACACGTAATATTGTGTTTAATAAAATATATTTGCAAAAAGTTGTTACTCTCACTATACCCATTGATTTTTTAATAGTCCAGCTTTGAATCTTTTTAAATTTGCATGTATCTAAAAAAATTGAATCCAACATTCACTGGCTTTCTGATAATTTATTTTTATTGCCAACTACATCAAACATCATTAGTCAACAGTACTCGTATTTCTTGCATTACTTTTTATTATATCTATAACAACGTGATTACGTCGAATGAATTTAACTTATATTTAACTTTAAATCGAAAAAAATGAACATCGAATTATTTTTTTAATTACAATTTAAACATCATTCACTTATTGGGCATTTATTCGTTTGAATTCAAGCAATCGTATTGTTTTACATACAGTAGGACAAATACGAACGAGGGAGTTAAATATGTGGTGAACGATTAGTTTAAACAATGACTAAAAATTCACTACCATGGTTTGGAACTGTCCTTATCTAAAAAGTTTTTTGTACCAACATGTACATATTTTCATTGATATATAACATGTTATTTTAAAAACTCTAGCCCTTTTCAAAGTATTTTATTTATGTATGTTATATTTTATTGCATCCATCATATTTATGCGCCATTGTGCGGTGCACAATCTGTATATTAGAACAGTGCGGCCCTGATAATTCACCACACTACTTAGTATCATAAATCAAAATGCTATATCTTGAAATAATTCAACGAAACTTCCGACTTTTAAAGAGCGTAATCGGTGTTAACTTCTTTTTAATTTGACTGCAATGAATAACCAATAGCATATTCCCTTATTTAATAAAATAATATCTACCATTATAATATACCTTCAAATAGTTTAAATATGCTCCAATGCGTAAATTTTGGAATGATATTCGCGGTGAGAATTTTAGTAAATTTTAGTTACTATAATAAATAATACATTTTGCTTACTGTTTAGTGGTGCCTCCAAGACCTTTTGGATGGTAGGGGTTAATAGTAGTGTCCCAACACTCGCTTACGCAAACAAACTTAATTAATTGACAAATATTGGTGAGAATCAGCGGCCGTGAGAAAACATTGGCGCGTATTTATCATTTTCATTACTCTTGAAGTCGTGTAATGAATACACATATTTACACAATTAATGTCAACAATTATATTTGTTCCTACATTGTTTTTCGTGACAGTAAAATGAGGATGGTCTCCTTTATTATAGCATCCCGTCCCTGCCTAGTTTTCATCTTTAATGGACATTTTTAATAAAATAATGTAACGCTTATTTTTATTTCTATATATATTTGGCGTTAGTGCGGTATCGGGGCAGTATAATGTTCTATAGTTTGTTATTTGCTTAAATTAAGAAGTGCGTTCTTTTGACTATTTTAATAATACGTATAACTATTTTATATACTCAGGATTAAGTTATATTTTGCCTATAACGGGAATATGACCTATCTGTAACAGTAATTTTGTTTAAATAATAACGTAAAGTAAAGGGATGAGTTATTTTGAATAATGAAAGTATAAGTTCCCTGTAACTATTTTAGCCAAAAATCGTACCATAATATGCAGAAGACACTCACATAATGTTCCCAGCCCTGTTAGAGACGCATATGAAATAAATAGGTAACTTAAATATATTTATAGGCGATACACACAAACATGGTTAACGGAAGCAGAACAATGCTGAAGGTGACCGTGTGCCTCATCCTGGCCTGTATCATGCTGCTCAGCTTGGCTGCCGAAGGAGAAGCCACCTACAGGAAACCTCCTTTCAACGGATCTATCTTCGGCAAGCGGGGAAACCCTTCTGGTAAGTTTAATTTTTCATTTACGTCATAGTGAGGTTACACAATAAACAAAGATTCTCTAAAAATGTATTGCCCTACAATTAGCTCATTTTGAATCTGCCGGAATCTTAAATCAACTTGTTATCTTCAATTTTTGTCATCATGATAGTAATACTCTTGTTTGTTTCTCTGACTTTGATCGATTCTTATATCAATCTAACAATATATTAAATATACATTCTATTATTCTTTCATTTATTACATTTTTGATAATAAACGTAATATTAAGTCTAAAAAATTCTGTGATAATGAAGTCCTAATGATAAATCGGAGTATTCAGCAGCAGCCAAATAACGATGTGTATCCCAGATTGATCAATTTTTTTCCGAGTGTCAAAAGTATTTTTTCCTACCATGCCGTATTTGAAATTAAATCTAAAATAATGTTGTAATATAAATAAAAAATGCGCTTGTTCGCCTATCCGAAGAATTTAACAGCATTGTCAGTTTTGCGTATTATTCGAATTGTAAAGCTTTTACTCGTAAAAGGTTTGCCACGCTCTACAGGGAGCGAATTTTCCCGATAACGCTCGACTAGCCAACACTCCGTTGGATGACGCCCATCATAATAATGTTACTGACATATTGTGTGATTTTTTTCTCTTTGCTTTTAGAATACGACTCAGCCGGAAAAGCGCTCTCGGCGATGTGTGAAATTGCGAACGAAGCCTGCCAGTCATGGTTCCCGAATGCGGAAAACAAATAAAAAACAAAACAGCAGCATCGTCACTTCGCAAACTCGTCGCCATTTTCTAAAATTTCACAATGACATTATAAGCATCTAAATGGATACTATTATTATTATTACAATTAGGAAAGGTAAACTACGTAAAATGTCATTAAAGTAATTCAATCTAAAGGAAATATCTTTTTTTGAATTATTTTAGACATTTCTTTCAATTATCCACTATTCCGAAATTACCTACCTATTTCGTATTCAGTAATTGAATAATAATAATAATAATGTCTGTGGTCTATTTTTTCAATATTGAAATTTAATCCTGTTGCCATTCAAGTATAAAAATAATTACTGTTCACACGATAAGTAACATCAAATTTTTAAAACATCTACTTTAAAATATAAAAAATAATAATTAAATTATTAAGATATCATTTGGATTGTCTCGCGTGGCTATTGCTTTAAAGATTTTTTTATTGAGTGGTAACAATAGAAAATTTTCATATTCGATTAAACAAATATTAATTATTTGAATTTTTAAAATGGCGGCAATCGAAAACCAAATAATAATTTATGGCTTGTCCAGGATCAACGATTTTGATAATATAATTATGGCTGATAAGACAATATCATTGGTGTTGATTGAAATAAAAAAAAACTAAAAACTGATATCTTCTTTTTATTTTGAATTTATTGCCCGAAATTATCAACACATGTATCAAGGATGCTTGAATTGAAAATGTACAACTATGACAAACCATTTTTAGCTTTGCTATTTATCTCTCGTCTACATTTCATTGCTCACGAATTACATCTTCACCCTACGTAATATCTCAAACAATAATATATAATGCTATAATAATTTAAATTTGACACAATATTTTCAACCACACAATGAATGCTATGTGTAAAAGTATTTTTATATATTAAACAGATTGAAAACATTTCTGCTTCCCTCTAATAAATTTTATTCAAACAACTTGTAAAAATGCACAACATATAGCGTTATTTTTCAAGCTTCTCATCATTTATTACGGTGTCAGTACAGTGTACAAAGAAAATTATTATCTAAAAGTAGGATTAGTAAGCGATAAAAATATATGAAACAGATTTAAATAATTTATTATAAAAACACATACAAGTACAAAAACAAAAAGATACAATGGAGTAAAAATATTTTATACTATGAACTGTAATCCAAAAAATATTACAGTATGATCATTTTTTTCGTGTATAATGAAGGCTCTATGTTTTTTTTTATCTTAGGACTAAGATTTTTTATTACATACATTATTTAATAATTTTTATCGGACATTATTGAGAGATTGAGAAAATTAGAGTTTTTGGTACTTACTATTTTGTTCTTTTAACTTAAAACAAAATATAGATTAAAAGAAATTAGAATTTATCATATAAAATCATATTAACCGTAGATAATTTTTTTAAACTCTATATCACAATGTGACTGCACCCAAAATCATCATAGCGACAATAGAGAGTGTGACAGTACAATCGAATTGTCTTCCCGCCGAATTTGAACTCTTGATCTTTTTCCTGTTGTCTATAATTTCATTTTCGCTCTCCTTCTCTTTGATTCTCTTCTCCAGCTGCTTCTTTATCATGATCTCCTGTTTGGCAAGCACCAAGGCTTCGTTCAGTGTCCTCATCAGTGGAAAATTAGGTTTTGATCTATGCGGTAACACTAATGTCAATTCTCCGTTTTGTATTTTGTACATACCGTCTGAAGATTTTCGGCCAATATCCAGAGTTGTATTAAGACTCTCTCCATTTTGATCTATAATTTAAAAAAAAAATCTGAACACACTATATACTTAACTATTACTACTATATACAATGGCTGTACTTTGTCAGTATTGTTGGCGTGGTAATAATGTGAGTGGTTTACGTATTGTTATTTAATGATCAATTTTTTCAAATAGTATTAATATTCTTCCCAACAGCCTAGAGGTTACCGCGAGCACCTCACATCAAGGGAATGCGGATTAAATTCCCACATATGCTGATTTTTTTAAATCCAAAAATATAGGACTGGATACCCATCGAGAAATATTTTTTGACAAGCAATTTTCATGAAAAATACTGTATTACGAAGGAAAGGTTACGGTTCTCCTGTGGCCAGCGTAATGGTACTTATACGCTTACAGTCCACTTATACACCAGAGACTATCAATACAAAGACTGATGGTTAGGATTGAGGCAGACCACACATGAGCATTACATGTGATATGAGCCTATCTGTTAATGTGTGGCCTCCCTCAATGCTAATCATTGTCTTGGTTTGACTGCAGGCAGACTGTGGGTGTATGGGTACCATACAATTTAGCTATCATGACTATTGATTTGTTCTAGGTAAGCTACACACTTACGCTAAAGACAAAATATGATAATAATTATTTATTATTAAGAGAATAATTATTATATCATATACAAATCTTTTATGATTTCTTACTCGCTTTAAATATTGTATTGTCACGTACGAATCATACAAGAATCTATGAAAATAGACACGGCTGCATTCTCGTGCTGCCATGTTGTCCTACTTAGTACTGAAGGTAAAGTCTATTGGATACTTTAAAATAATATATAACGTTTTATTGCATACTATAAAATTCCCATATTTTAATGACTAAAAAAATCGACTCGCATCCAAATAAGGATCCATAAATTTATTGTTACACCTGACAAAAAAAAGCCTACCATTAGGAAGTGGAAGCTGGGGCACAGTATCTTTGTAAAATGGACTGGATCTCAGTTCGTTGATGCCCGCGTAAAAGTCTTGGTAAGCTCCTTCTTCAGGAGGACAATCGCCTCTGAAATCGTCCGTATCGATACTCCACACCATCACTCCGCGAAGTCCTTTGCCCATTGCAAATCTGACAAATGAAATAAAGTTTGTTAACAGTCCACGAAATTTTTAGCGTTTACACATAAAGCCACGTATTGAAGCCATTTAGTGACATTTCTTGATTTATTGTCTATACTTATACGCCAAGAAATAATTGAAAATACGCATTTTACATAATGTAAGGCCTACATTGACCCATTAAGTATTAAGACATTCATCTTAGTTATAAAATGCACTGCTTGCTATCTCGATTTAAAAAAATCTTTTGAGATTTGGACTATTTCTGCTATGTCCATATGATCCAGCAATTATTATAAAGTTGTGCTTTCCATAGACATTTAAAAAGTATCACTTAAGATTTTTTTAATCGGTGTGGTGCCATAGAGAATAGTTATAGACGAAAGTTGATTGTAATTTCTAACCTCACTTTCTCTACAAGAGACCTCTCATTATCATAAACAATTATCTTGTCTTCATTTACTGCGTATGGAGTTTTGGATTTGCTATCCCAATGCTGATGCCACCCTCCTGATGAATTAGAGAGCTCTGTGCAGATCTATAACACACAATGTCAACAATAAATACGATGCATTATATTCCCACATATTTATGAACAGGACCGCGCTATCCTAATATCCAGATAGTACATTGCACAGGGGCGCCTGAATATTATGGGCGCTTAATTATTACTATTAGGGCTTTCCTATAGGAAAATGAAATAAATTTGCCAGTATACTACACGCAATAATATTGGTACAAGAATACTATAAGAATATAAGATATTTATATAGAAAAAGGCTAGAACAGGGGTATCTAAGCTACGGCCTTCGAGCACTACCAATCCGGCCCGCGGTGACGGTAAACTACAGTATGTTGGTATGATGAGGTAGCTAGGGAATGGTTTTGTGGCCTTTTGGCTAAATAGTTGGAAACTCCTGAGATAGAATGTCAAAAATGTGTAAGTTATAAATCAGTGAAAATATGTAAACAGGTGGTTCAAAAAACTTTTTGCACAAGGAGGCCTTCAACCCACGGCACTGCATTGGATATTATGAAAATTAAGAACTGTTCTGGAGGAGGACGATTTCACTTCACATACCAATAAAAATGAGAGTTAGCTTATTTAAGTCGAGTAAATAAAGATGCTGGATTGGTTGCAGGCCACTACCATAATGTCAATAGTTATTATCACCTCGTTGTATCCCATAAATCCTGTTTCTTTTGTATACTTCCCCTGGAAACCAGCGCTCTGAGTCATGGATCCAAGATCCTCTGCATCGTTTGGAGACACTTTGATAAATGTTCTTCCGTAAAGAGGAACTCCAACGACGACCTTCGATGGATCGGCACCCTGTTGTAAGACATAATCGACTGTCGCTTCCTGTAATTAATATAGGATTAATTTATTTTTATTGCAATTTTCATTTTTGAATATTCGAGATTTATTTAAATTAAAAAAAACAACACTCGCAGTTGTATGAATTCTTCAAATTATATATTGTTATGGCATGCATCTGGTGGATTCAAACTATCCATTCAAGGACTTGAGTATACAAAAAATGATTTCCTGATCTTGAAAATGTAATAAAAAATGGAAATAACTATCGATAAAACTAATCAAAGTGGTAGAATTAAAATTTGACAAAATCATTCAAACGTTGTGAAACAATAAATATCTAGCAAATGAATGCTTGGATAGATGCAAAATATGTATTATACATAGTTGGAAAGTAGCGAAAACCAACTTATAAATAACAACATTTATCAAATTTTAAACACGTCAAATATTTTTTAATATAACTGCATATATGTTTGTAATAAAATAGAAGTATTGTTGCTTACCACACTAAGGACATCCGCTGGATCTGTTCCAAATAGAGGAGCATTTGGACCAGCCCTAGAGTCCCAGGTGCCATGGTAGTCGTAGCACATAAGATGCAGAAGATCAAGATATTTGGTAAGGGAGGCAAAGTCATACGCCATAGTTGCCGTTTCCCTGCTGGCACCAAGAGCTGCTGTCAGCAAAAAGTTATGCTGCTTGAATTCGGATTTCAGTTCCTACAAACATAATAAAGATTCTCATCAGGATCGCGCTGTGGTAATGTGCATATTGTACACCGCACAAGGGCGCCTCAATATGATAGGCGCATTTTTATGAGAAAAATTAAATGATTTCGCAGTATTATCTATGTAAAATGATATTTACATAATTAGACCAGGTATACAAAAAAAAAATAGATACATGTTATAAATCAGTGTAAATATTGTAAATAAACAAATGGTTCAAAAAACTTCTTGCAGAAAGGCGTCTCTTTCCCACGGCGCGGCACTGATTGTCATAGCTAGAAATTATTTAATTCACAAAGGGAATAAGTATTAATTTACCTATCACGTGCAAATTTTGAAAAAAATGAAAAGAATCGGTATTCGAATTTCACGATTTCAACAACAGAACTCGATTTTTTCGGAATTGTGTCGAAAATTTGAAGTTTCTCGTTTTTTTAGGTCTGGCACAATTTTAAAATGTATACTTTTGTTTAGAGTTGTCTTGTGAGCACTTTTCCGGTGCGCAGCTGTCTTGCGAGCAGTTGTCATGGAAACAAATATTAAATATTTCACTAGAACGTGGACAACGCATGTTGCGAATTTAAATCCCGCAGTTTCGTGATGATTTTACATAATCTGCTCCACTTTTGGACTGGACATCGGTATTCGAGTATGTATGTATACATGTATAACAATTATGTGTATTTTGTTCAATATTTTAAGACACCCACTTTCAATTTCTCTAAACTTTTTGTTCATTATTTTAATTTTCTTACCATAGCCAGCTTCACATAATTTTCCTTGTCATACGGCATTCCCCCTCTCATAGCAGGGTACTCCCAGTCCAAATCCAATCCGTCGAAGTTGTATTTTCTAAAAATAATATATATTTTTTACGTTTTTTTTAAATTGTAACAGAAAATGTATACTTCTGTATTTATATCTCCAAGTAAATACTTTTATGAGCGCCAAAGACTTTAAATCATCCAGTCAAATATTTAAATAAAAAAAATATCTATATTATCATACGTATGGACCTAGCTCTCAGTAAAGTTTTTTTATTCAATTTGTGAGACACGTATTTGGTTAAATTGCTATAGGAATAAAACTTTAACCTGTATGGTGAGCAAGTAAAAAAATAAAATCATATTCAGACGTGACAGATTGTCCTAAATCATACCGCGTGAGAAATCAAAAAAAAATGAACAGATATTGTTTCACTGTGACATACTCTCGAGAAAACTATAATTGCACACTCACTTAAGGAACTCTACTGCTGAAGCTATGAACGACTTCCTCTTGACAGGGTCTGCAGCCATTTCGGAGTAATTTTTGGAACCTTCGTTCCATCCTCCGATGGCCAGCGTGACTTTCAAATGAGGATATCTCTGTTTTAGTCCAGTCGCCTTTTCATAACTACCCAAGCCGTAGTTATCCTTCAAATCTTGCCATGGATCTATTGAAAACACATACTTAAAAATAAACTTTTGTACACATACTATATACTGTGGGAATGAGTTTATTCTGTTCTACGCTTAATTTTTCTGCTCCCTTATCATCGATTTCATCCATTTAATTGGAAAAATATTGACTTGTAATTTGTAACATTTGGTATTTTTCTTGGTGACTAATACAAATAACAAATATATATATTTTTGTACCGTGTTCGTTCTCAAAGTGGAGAAGAGAAGAAATCCACTCCGAAAGTGGAGTATATTGATCTCGGCAAAGAGACGTCTTAACAGATTTTTTTCAAGACAATTTTTCGTCAGACAATTACTCAAACGAATGGACAACAAGTCCTTCATTTTCGGATTTTTAAGAATCCGACAGGTGTGGGAATCGAACCCGCATTCCCCGGATCGCTAAACTCTAAGCTTTCGGGGATATACACACAGATAAAACATATTTAATATAATACATATTATAATATGAAAGTTTTAATAGTATAATATTATGCACAGCATAACGTATAAGCAAATGTTTAAATTTATGAATTGTGAATTTATGAAGTGTTTGCAATTTGTTAATATAAAAATTTTTTTTGTTACATTTTTATAATTTTCTTGCGGCACATCGATTACGAAGCTCTTGTGTGAACGATGAATAATAATTAAATTATATCTGTATACTATCATTTAAGAATAAATAATATCCCCATCTTCTGTTGAATGATTTAAATGGACAAGCCATATAGGACGAAACGAAAGTGGTGGACCACCAAGATGTCGCAATTGAATAACAGTCTCAAAAATCGGTGGTTGAACGATATCACAAAAGAAAACAAGGAAGTTATAGAAGCCAGCGTCAACGTCAAGTACGAAATTAGCACGGGATAAGGAAGATAATGGAGGAATTCATAGAAGAATTTAAGAATCACCAAGTATTAAACCAGCAATGGTAAAATACATTTTCTAAATAAATATAATATTCCATAGTGGCCTTCTTTTATTATTATTCACAAACGAATACAAATATGAAAATGTTATGATGATGTTAATTACGATCCATATGAATAGTTTTAATAATGACGCTAACAACCAAAACAACTATTAATAAAACTAATTAACTTGAAGAATTATTATTTAACATAATTATTAAACCACTGCAAAACAGATTTATGTTGGGTCCAATGTTAACCTACCAAATCTATATAGTTTAGTGAATTTGGAATAGTTTTGTAGTAATTATGTTGTATACATTTATTTAACGAAGAACATATTTTTATATATTGTTTGTACCCACAATGTGTCCCCTATGCTGAATAAGTTTGGAGAAGTCTTCACGTTTTCCTGATTTGTTACTGAAGTTGAACTCATCTTCTATATCATCATCGAGTCGCAAAGTGCGTCATATGGAGACAAAATACAGCAACCGGTTTGGAAATATATTGCCATACACGTAAATCTAGTCGCATTTAACAATACAGCCAAAATAATGCAGGCGTTTTAATTTGCTTTTATCGCTAGATACAATTTTTAAGTAAGAGTAAAAATACGATTGCTTCAGCTTCAGATCAATATCTTCTGATTGTTTAAGCGTGGCGTAATCGAATTACTGCAATGTCTGTTGGTGAAATATTTCTTATGAAAACAATTTGTTTTAATATTATATACACGAGAGAAAAAAGTGGATTTATTTACAGCCAGTTTCTGATTCCCTGAAGATTTGATTTTTAAGTTTTGTTAGTATAAACTCACGATTCGTAGTGGTCATTTAAGAAAGTCTGTTTTGGAGACTTACCCAAAGATCGTATAGTCCAGCTGGTTGCGTTAAGTCCGGCAAAGGAGTAGACGAGATGGGTACATAATTGTGGGTCAATACTGTCGATTGTGAATTTTCCTTTTTCCAATCTGTAAGCTGCCCACGTACCCACGTAGCAGACGACGACTTTGTCATGTGCGGGGCCTGTAACAAGGAAAAAAACATTTGATATTATAAATTTACATACAGTAGATCGTCAAGCAGTGAAACGCAATACAATTTGTGCATTTTATAAATCATATCAGACCTCTTAACGTTTCAGCCGTTTTAGAATTACTTATTATTATTACTAATCATAGATTGCAAGTTAACCATGTATAATATTTGCACAGTTTTGGCCAAAAACAACACCGTGACGATGTTTCAGCCTCAGTATTCGACGAAAATGTGTCCATGAGACTTTTTCTTATTCCTGATGATGAAAAAAACATGAAATAACGACGGTTTATCAACATTGACTAACTAAAAACAGAATCGCCGACAAAGCTATATACAGTAGAATCTCGATATAACGGACCCCGATAAATCAGCTTCTATAAGAAAGCAAACAAAAGTCATATACGTGAATGTTTGAATCTTTTTTATGTAATTATAAAGACAGGGCCGGTTCGTGCTATGAAGCAGAGACGCGGCTGTATCAGGCGACATCATATAAGGGGGCGGCTTAAGTAGCGAAACCAAATTTAATAGACATTCTCGAAACGCACGAATAATACGGGGGTGCAAAATATTATCATGAGGTGGCGAAAATCTGAGAAGCCGCGATGTCTTATTGTCGACCTACTAGGTACGAAAGTAGAAATTACGAGCAAAAAGTGATGGACGAATGTAAGAAAGTAGAAATCTCAAGATAGGGCGAGGCGGCAAACTACACTTTTTGGGCGAAAGTGAAAAAAAATGTGTAGCCGCGAGATCCAAATATATGAAAAACCATAATCTTTGGGAGGACATGAAAAATATTTTCGGAGATACTGAGAAAATATACCATACGGCCCTGTGTAAAGACATATTGTTTGTAAGAATTTTTGAGTAACGGATATTTGATGGAGTTTTGTAATATAGTTTACAGACCGGTTGAAACTAATTATTCTATTATTTTTTGGTTGACATAATTTCGTAATGATATAACGACTTTTTACTTCACAGTTTACAGGCTATTTTTATTTTACAGTTACACTAAAAGATTTTCCGGAAGAAATCATGTTATTTCTAACAAGACATAACTGAACATTACCTCTTGCAGAGACACAAACCTTTTTTTTTTTAAATAAATCGAGTCTCCAGTATTCAATAGCGACGTTTCCACAACGTCAAAATACTCGTAGGCGGAGAAATGTTTTGAAAATTGTAACTCTCACCAATATGAACTAAAATAAAGCGACTGAATATAGTAAAAATTGTATTACTAATAACTGTATAATTGAATATAATGATAATATATATAACCCGCTTCAAACGTGGATCATATGGACTTCAACAGTGTGAACAGAACCACGCAAGATGGAGTATATGGACTGTCAAGACCTATGTTGACATATTCTACTGTCTACATGTACAATAATTCATAACAGGAACAGAACTGTATTAATAACTAATTATTTAATTAGTTATTGTTATCTAATTATTGTAATGAAATAATATACATTTTCATTACGGTCTACTTCTAGTCCATTTTTTCTATCAGTCGTTCTTTGAAATAAGTACAATCTTTATGGAAGTGGATAACATATGAATATTTAACCACGCCGAATCAAATTAAGTTGCACACTCAAAACAGTAAGGGTACCATAAGTAAAATGAAAAAAATTCATTATATAGATTTCCGCAATGTGAAGATATGTCTCAACATATTTTTTTGCAATAATTGGTTGTCAACCAATTGCTCAGCCCATGAGGGATTCAGTCCTGTAACTTTCCATTTTTGTAATCCAGCAGCTGTGGACAAGCCGTAGTCTTCAGCTCCGAAGCACTCACTCTAACCTCTCGGCTACCGGGAAGACATTTTAATATGCTCTAGATATATTCGTATAATTTATAATATGAATCCGCCATTTTACGGTTGACGATGACTGTTCCGCAGATTTGAACACGCGTCTTGGCCCGTAACTAATGACAACATTGTTGCAGTTTTTATAATCATTTTCAAACCAGTTAAATAATTTATTATTATATTCATTTCGCCAATAATATTACAATCGCGAAATCGCGCATTTTTATAGACATCTCATTAATTCCGCATAACGGCTTAAGTTATTTTAACATCCGGATAGACTTAAGAAAGTCAAACGCCGCGTCCATATCCCTCTTAACGACAAGTTATGGTTTGCCTGTGCATAGCTAGCGTAAATAAAGTAAACACTTATTAAAAATTGTTAATGAAGTATTAAACATTAACATATAACGTTTTTCATAATAAGTAATGAACAAACTTTTTGCATTCTACGTACAAATACAACATAATATATACAACTTATTGTATCTCACTGGCATCATTAGAAATGTGGCACTGTCTTTGAATTAATTCAGAATATTGTAACGTACTTTCTCATTTAATACTTAAGTTATTTTATTTTTAATTTTAAGTACAAAAATAGTCGTAGCAAACTGTTTGATATGTTTTATATGGGAGCAGATGTAGCCTCGAGTGGGTCTCATCATTTTTCAATCATCGCCACATCGAATTAACTCGTATGTGGGTACTACACATACAGTACGTGTGGATACCATGCACCCACTCCGTTGTTACATCTGATCTTATCAGGCATATCTCGGAGTTCGGATATCAAAAAGCGTTCTACTTTATTTGACGGGAACGTCCCGGGAGAAAATACAAATTATGAAAGACATTTGTGGGTGCCACAAAAGGTGCTAAAACTAAAAATGATCTTAAAAATATATGGCCGTTGAGCTATTGAAACCTCCGATGCGGCAGTTGAGAAATTTTACAATATATTTCTCCATTTTAGACCATTTAATTTGGTAAATCTAATGTTCCTTATATAACCTAGACTTAAATATAATAGAATCTTCCGATGTAACATAACTCATTGTGATAGGACGCAGTTATTTCACTTTCCAGTAAAATTTAAATTTTGATACATCGGAGGCTTTAATAGCTCAACGATGATGTATTTAAAGAATCTCATTTGATCAAATAATTATATGAAAGATCATCATGCTTTTCAAATACGCTATTAAAAAAAAGTGCAAAGAAATCAAATTTACCGGTTGTCTCATTTACTACTGTGCATTTGAATTTAAATTTTGTTTTATTTATAGTCGATCGAATATTGCTGAAAAAATTTCCCCGTCGAATTTGACAGAAAAAGAGATAAATTTTACACACTAAAATATTCATTAATACAAGTAAAATACCCCTTAAGTATTGAATAATTTATAATATAAACAAATATGATGGACTAGCCGAATAAATTAATTTCTATAATATATTTCTACCACGTATTAATAACACTTGTTCTAAAAATATCAGATTATACTTGTTAAGCTAAATGTATAAACTATAATTTTGGGTACCGATTGGAATTGAGATTTGTCAGAAAATAAAGAAACTCTAATCTATTCTCACTGGTCAACCGCCATTCTTGTCCGTTTCCTGTTATGATACGGATTATGTTATTTTATTTTCTGTTTATTTAATGGTACATTTTCACATATTAGAATGTTCTATATTATGCAGGAACGATAGTTTATTCTAATTAGGCAGATCCCAGGAGTAAAAAATTACTACTCATTGTGCACGTTTTATTTTTGCGAGTTAAATCAGAAAAATGAGAGGGCCTTAACCTATTTTGGACATTTATTTTAAAGATCCAACATTCCTCACTAGCTAACTACTTCATTGTAAAATTATATATGGCTTATTTAAAGTATATATTTAAATTCAACATATAAAAATTGTATACGAATGGCTGACTTACATATATTTAAAGCAATAAAAATGGAGTGAGTCACGTCCCGGTCTATTAATTTTTCTTCTGATTCACGCGTAGTCATTAAAATAGATGCGAATTCAATGTATTTCAAGCAAAGTATAATTCGGTGCTAGCAGTTTGGAGCGTTATGCACAGGCGTAGACGTATTACGTAGTTCTTTCAATTCACAATTCACAATTCATCAAGAAATGTCACTCCATTGTGGATGCAGCTGTTTTTTTATTTTATACATATTTTAGGTTTAGGTCCCCGGTTAGCGTAGTTGGTAGCGTGCGCGCCTATCAATCCGAGGAATGTGGGTTCGATCCCCGATCTGTTGTTGGATTTTAAATCTAAAAATGCAGGACTGGATGCCCATTGGGTTGA
>JAGVSQ010006739.1:0-16018 GCA_022683975.1 Rhyacophila evoluta | reverse complement strand
AGCGCGATTATCTCCGCAAAGTGTATTTTGCGACTTAATGTATTTTAAATAAATGAAAAAGTTGTAAAAGAAAATTTTTAAGATTCCACGGGATTAATACAGATCGTATTTGCGAGTCTTTCTTTGTCCAGTTTAATGATTCACTTTATGAAACAGGTTTAGGTCGTTTTCCACACCGATAGTATCGTCTACCTTCTACCATGCAATATCTTAAATGCAAACCTTTCGCATGCGTCTTTTAAATTATTATTTTCAGCGAAAAAACGATGAAATAGCTTGATTTCACAAATAGTTTAACTATTCATATTTTTGACAAATTATATATAATTTATCTATTCTAAGCCCACATATTGACTGTGTATTGTTTATTGTTATATATTATATTTACAACTTGATATGCTGAAAGACCAAAACTCAAAACATATATTACAATCTACAGTAATATGAAATTAAGATCCGGCTTACATCGAATTGTATGTTTTCCTGTCCACAAAGTAATTATTTTACGAAAATCGCAAGGATTCAAGTGATAGTATTCACCTGGAAATAAATAGTGAATGACGTTTACAATAATATTCTCCGCGAGTCTGAATAGGTTATCGTTCGCAACGTCTGCTTAACCATCCCTGAACTTTGCGAAAGGGCGTCGATAAGAAGCGAGGTCTGGACTCTTGACTCTCGACACATTCGGATTAACCTTCCTCTTTGAGCATAATATAAGACGTATAGTAGACAATTAAGTGTCGCGATAAACTCGCATGCCGCCTCGGGAATGCCATTCGGAGGGAATTTTATACCAACATTTAAAGGTCAAACCGTAATAAAGGCTGTCGATTCTTGCAAAGACTAGATCCTGCAATTGTCATACTGCAAAATGAGTAGCCTGCTGTGATGATCTCATCTATGACAGCAGTTATAATAAGACCGGGCTTTATAAATATACGAACAATTCAGTTATACTATTTGATTTATAGAGCACGCTTATACTTTATCATATATCACAGTTACTGAGTACGAGTCTACCACCATTTATTCGATGTTATAAATGAACTTTTAAAGGTACAGCGTTTAATATAATATCGTGTCATTTAACATTACAGTATCATTTTGTGACATTTGTTTCTTACTTAAAAGGTTATGTCATAGTGTGCGGTCCAGCATAATACCATATTAAAAGTAGCTCTGATTTTTAATCCTGAGTAAGATTTCACATACATCAAATAACTCTTTTATCAAATAAATTTTTCCTGACGAAATGAAATAATATGATGGCGCAATACAGATTTGTGTCTTTAGTATTTTCTACTATTTTCGCTCTAAAACGCGCAATGCAGACATAACAACATGAACACACATTGTAATACTATTCACATAATAGAGTTGCTTCGCAATTAAGAAACACACAAAAAATGCGCATGATAAATAATATATACATAATGCCGCTAACAAGACGTTGACGATGATACATTTTCCGGATTACATTGTCTATCATTAAATCTACACGATTAGAATCAAAACATTACTTAAAATGTTATGATCATGATATAATAGTCTTGCGATAGTGTGTTGCGATTAAATAATGTATACATATTTTTATTATATAATATATTTTCAGTCTAATTTAAACGTGTTACGGTATTTAAAAACGAGCTATTAACAAATACTTTGCCACGGCTGAAGTATTTTCATTTTGCATATTTACTAAATCGCTTACAAGCCCACTGAATGAATCTCCGCAGTCGTAAGTATGTCGGTATAAACAATTTGTTTAACTTTGTGTTTATTGTATACAGTGATGTTCTTTTTATCCCTCAATGTACAAAAGTTTCATATTAATTGCTTCTTTGTAATCGTAATATTTATTTTACTATGCTGTGCACGCATCGTCTTGCGGAGTAAAAATGCGAAGCCTTCGAAATTATGCAGGCAGTGTCCTAAAAACTCTATCCCGAGATATTGATTAATTACGAATTATACAGATCGATTATATCATAGTGCGTATATATTTACTCATTTGTCCTGCCTATATCGCGATCGGGTCAACGAGACTTCCTCGCACATTCGAGTTTAGTGGCAGCGAGTAGCTTATCGACTCGTCGCCCGGCGTATTCACTACAATCTTTGCGGTTAGTCCTGTTGCGGGCAATCCTTGGCAAAGCTTTATATGTATAAGTCACCGAGCACTAAGACGCCGTCAAATCTCGTGTCTATTAAATACGCAAAGAAGAAGACGGGGCCGAATGAAATCGCATTACGTTATCATGCACAATCGAATCGTTAGTTTGCGTATTAGACTAATTGTATTTCAATTTTAATTCCCGTAATAACTTAATTTTATGAAAACGCGTAAAATTATTTCCCTGTAATTTTAATTTGAACTTATAGCAGGCAATAAAATGTAGAAGATGTTATTTTAATATGACAATAAAAGTAATGATCGGTCGCAGTGAATTTTCAAGAATCTCGGATGATGAGTAAAACAAATTTGATAATATAATACAACCATTAATAAGAGATAATAAATAAAATGTTACCGGCCGTCGATCATAGCACGGCGATAGATAACAAAAAGTCTTTACATCTTTAAGCGTACACATTTAATGTATGTCTAAATATATAATACGTGTACACATCTATGCTATCATACAAAATATTTGCGGCAAGTACCGCCCCGCCCACTGCAACTTATCATTCGGGTAAGACTTATTTCATTGCTGAAAAAGCGTCAACTGACACCGACTGTAATTTGTTATGCATCGCATTATATTTCTTATTTGGGTCTTAATGTTTTCCGAAATGTAGCCGAGCTCTTCCGCGAAATAAATTAAAAAGCCTGCAAATTACAATATATTACATGAGAGTATATTTGCAGTGCTGACAATTTATTTTGGAAGTGTTCCAGGTTTCTAATAACGCTTTCACAGAAAAAGCCGCCGACATCTTATAAATCAAACTTTTTCTTTTTTCTTTACAAAATCTTGTTTTTTTTTCGTTCGTGGAGCAACTACATCTTCTTTATTGCATGCCTTTCAAGAAAGCTTACGCCGCTCCTCCCTCCAGGTGAACGCAACCTTTCGATCGAAGAACCTAGATCATTATTATTATTTATATCATATCATGTATGCCTCTAAAAATATATCATTATTCAATTTGAGATTATAACTCAATCACAATAATTACATACTCTATTAATGACACATTCGCCTTAAGCCATAATCACTTCTAAACAGGGTACATCGGGGTGACTACGTCCAGTATTTTTTTCTCAATTCACTCATCGCCCCCAAACGACTCTGATGTCTAGTAATTCCGACAAATACCTCGCTTATATGATGAGATATTATAGGTTTTTGGAGCATTTACGTCAATATTTACGAGTTTTAATTATATTCAGTTGTGATACTATTGTCTCTGATAAAACCGCATGAGTAAACTTTAGGCGCAAGTATCTTATTCTTGAACATTAGCATCCGGCTACTATTCTTTATTAGGAGATATCATGATAAACAATACGCATTTCAGTATTTTATTTTACAATTTCTGATATTTTTCATAATTAATTTTCAAGCCGTTTGTTGCGAACCTCTTAAAGGATTTTTTCTTTTCGAAAGTTTTCTACGCTGCCCCTGCCCTTTGCCGATTAGCGTGGCGCACTTACGAATATGTTGCGGGGCGGAAACGAAAAAGTAGAATGTGGAAGGGAAGTATTAAAAACTTATCAGTGAGAAAACTAATAGACATTGCGACCGCGTCACTATGCAAGCCCACGAGATCAAATAAAGTTATCAATCACTCTGTAAGATTTATTATAGCTTATGGCGATGCCGAATATCAAATAGAACGTACGAAAAGCCATAAGAAAATTATTTTTTAGAATTAACTTTGCTAAATGCAAAATTAGTGCTTATCTTAATTAAGCATATATATATATATAAATAGCTAATTTTGTTTTTATTAGTCATACATGAATTGTGGTTGCTACTGCATACGTAGATTCTCAGATACGAGAATTTTGAATAAGCCAACATAATGTAAATATGTATGCTCAGCATCACGCTAAGCCTAAGAATTCGAAAATGCAATTACTAAAGAGGACTAGAAGGAGAAAATTAATCGTTTGGTAAAACTTGGTCATATGTAGGACAAATTGACACAAAACGAATTGTCTAGTGACAGCATAGCATAGCATAGCATAATGCGGATCTTCACGCCGCTCCTTTCTGTGAAATTTTCTTCAGACTCTTCTTTGCTCTTTCGGCCCGTTGAAGAGGAACCTTTCGGATGATTCGGTATCTTCTATACTGGACTAGTTTTGATACATTAAATCATGTAAAATATTAAAATATATCTATCGAAATAATGACAAAAGATATTATTGTATATCATCGCATCGCTTACATTTATATGCTGCGTCGCGAGAATGGTTATTTACGTGATTTTTTTATAGACAAATTTATCAAATTCTGATATTAAACGGGGTTGTTACTTATTTTTAAAACAGGGTATATTTCCGCTAGAAAAATCGATACAACGAGTAAACGAACATGCACGCATATTGAATTGAGTTTTTTGAATGCGGAATTTTTCAAAGGAAACATACCCATAATAATTTGTTTCCATTCGTCATTGTGAGAGGAGCGGTCGCATTTTTATCTTTTCTGCAAATTTCAGTGATCTCGTTTTCATGAAAATGCCTGGCTTTTTAAAAATATTTACGACGTATCGTATTAAATGTAAACGGGAGATTTACGAAAAATATTTCTTTCAAAGTAGTTTTGAATCATACTAAAGAGTAGCTGTGCTGTATTTTATTTCCCACAATCTGACCTTAATCCTACTTATAGTGCATTTTCATCGTGACCTAAAAATGGTCTCCATCGAAATATATCTGATTCAGCTAAATAAAGAAAACTCTTAGAGGCGTGCGCTTAGACTAAATATAAATCATATTTTTACCATATATTTATATATATGTATATAATATTGTCAGTTTGGCTGGAAATGTTTTATACTAGTAGATATTTTTCTGTCTAACTAACTCAGCTCTATAACACGAAGAAAATATTTATCCCTTTAAACTGCAGATGCATCTCGACGAATTGTTTTTAACGAGGACCTATCGTCAACTGTTCGCTCAAACGTTATACGTTAAAAATAATTTGACTTTTGTGACCTGCGGTGGCGAGCGTTTCGCGGACGCATTCGCTCATCAGTTCTCCATGTAAAGAGACGTTGAGAACGTTAACAACTTAGTGTACATCTATAACACATTTTTGCAAACAAAACGATTAAGAAGTGAGCAGTTTTCCCACATTATAGACGTCTAACGCCTCACGTAAAATTTGCATTGATCCAATGAATTATGTAGCATTTTATTAGAGTAAATGTGTAAATACAAAAAAAGTTAAGACGCAAATCGAAATAATAAAATGAACGTGTAGAAATAATATATGAAATAGATGTATGTGTTTCCCTAGTATATGCACATGGCGAATAAATATGCAATGTTTATATGATACGAAGGTTCTATGTGCATAAGTGATGATGTGTTACAGGCAGTCAGCCGGTGGGGGGTTCATCTGAAAAATAAATTTCAAATAACATGTCGGCACTCCCGCAACGAAGAAAGAAGTGGGCATATTATATTGCAAACGAAGGCTATCCTTTTTGTAAACAAACATCTTTCAGCTTTTCAGAGCAATCGACTGCTCCATTCGTTCATCGCTCTTTGCGAACTTACTAATACAATATTTTACAATATTTGACAAAGCTAACGAAATATGAAAATGGGAAGTTTGAAAATTGTCTAATATGTATTCTATATTTTTAAATCCAATATAATGATTTCAATAATTCTAATTCGTATAATATTTATAATATTTCAATGTTTTGTTTCAAATGTTTTGATTTTATAAGATTATTTGTGTCAATAATTCTACACTAAAATAATAAAAATAGCTGACGCTCGCTCATCAGATGATCACATATATAATTTCAAAGTTAGAGTATTATAAATCGCTTGAAAGTTTACAAACTTAAAATTTTCTGGAGGTTTCTGAATTACTTAACTTTCGCATACCATTGGATCATATTGTATTATTGAAATTTTTTTTTTTTTCAATTAAATAGTTAAAAATTTAAAAGAAGACAATACTGAAGATAAGCTGGAACCAAAAAATAAGATTTTTTCAGTATTTTTTAAATATTGTATCGTTAATCTAACTAAGCTTATTTTTGCAACAGTTATATTTTTTAATCCTGCGCATTTTCTTGTTGGTTTTTCATAATAATAGAACGCCATTCACCATTCGAAATACAGATAGCAATAAATAAAAATCGCTCATCAATTAACCCAAATGTTAATAAATTGGGTATTTCCCCAAACGACGCGTAATTGTGTTTCGTTTGTGTCTTATCTAATCTGTAATAATAAATAATATTCATAATTTATCAGTTATCAGTTATAAAGTAACATTATGTAATCGATTCGATATTTTCTCATAAAGCCAAACATATTGAAAGAATGTGGCTCACCTCATTTTCACGGCTGCCCGTAGGTACAAATTTGTAAACATGTCAAACACTTCATCGATACAGTAAACTTTGCCATTCAATGTGAATTATGCCCCGAGGGTATGAAAGAAAATACAAACATTGCTCAAAAAAAAGCATTTCTGCTGTCAAATTAAATTCTTGTTTTTTTTTGTATACACGGCGCTTGAAAGCTTAATGTCAATAAAAAACAAACTGGGCATTGTTGCTTTGCATGTGTACAAAATTAAAGAAACGTTTTTCCGCAGACAATGGTGCCCCAATTAAGTCCACCAGGAAATTCACCACGTTTGTACTTTTTTGTTTGTACTCCATAATATTATTGTGAACTTTAAAAAAATGATAAGCAAAGTCAATTGAGTCTCGAGGTACAATTTAAATGAAGAATGTCTTCAAAATATGAGTATTATATGTAGGGAGCGATGAAGATCAAAATTAAACTATTGCCAAAATCATATCTTCCCTGTTTAGCCCAAATAATGTTAATACACTGACAGACGAATAGTGCCGGGAATGAGGTTTGATTCCTTTTATTTGTATGAAAATTTGGTAGACCTTCTTTTGGGATCTAAAGCTGAGTTTCAACAATAATTCGACATTTCCGGCTTGAATCCATTTGCCAAAACGTGTATTTAGCTGTATAAATCGTAATTCTAACGATATATGCACTTTTCAATAAAACTGAGGGTTAATGCCTTTTGCCTAAACGAGGTCAATGTGTGATTTGCACTATTTGTAATGATATCATTTTATTTTTTTACAAATCTACAATATTTTGACTTTAAAATTAAACTAAAACTACCTAATTTAAATAAAATATATATATATGGGATATGCCAATGCTGGTTATAAAATATAATAAAATAAAACGGTTTCGAAACTTCTCGTTATTCTCTCGTAACGTGAGGTTTCTGTGAGTTTAGATATTTACGTCACAAATCATTTTACTCTATTATAACATTAGTTCTTTCTAAAAGTAAATTTAAAAAAATTTATTATTTAAATAAATAAATTATAGTATTTTCTACATTTCTTAAAATAGCCAATTATAAATGTCAAATAAAACTCATGCCAAATAGAAATTTTATCAAAAATAGGGACTAGTAAAATAATCCAGAGAAATCTCTGAAAATCCGCCACATGTGTTGGTCGTAGACAATCAATAGTCAATAGTCATTTGTTTAACCACCTCCGCATCGAGTGCAGAGGATACAGATATATATAATGAGGTATAATGATTCCATAATTAAAATTGAGCGAAACCTTCGTATGTTTGTTTGTTATAAGTGATTATTTTCGTAGTTATGGATTCACTAAAAATTAACACAAATATTTCTCACATTTTACAAAATGTCCTTCACCTAAAGAGTGGTTGAACTTTACTTCATCAATTTATTATTCACATACATATTTTTGGGCTTTTGTCTTAACCATCGGTTTCACTACATATTTCAATGATATGCAGGTGACGCATATTACTTTTGCTTCATATACTTAACTCAGCTCGAGTTTTAGGACAAATTTAAACGATTTTTTTATTTTCTTTCACCGTGTCTGCCTAGTCTCATTAAAAAAAAATTATTTGCTTGTGTCTGTCCATCGACAGATTGCAGAGGCTGGTTTCCTTGTCAATTTAATAATTCAAACTAGTTAAAATGACTTAAATCGACGTTATATTTCAATATAATTTATCGTTATAATTTTTCATTTAATTCAGTATCGATAAGATTTACATATCAATTATAATGACCGATTAGGTCACCAGTGAAGATAAATAAAACCACTTAAAGTTAAAATTATTTGGCCACGGGGAACGAAATATTATATTACATATATATGTCACTGGGGTATTTGACTTGCTGACTCATCTGATGGGATGCTGCTTTGATAATGAGTCGTTGAATCATCACCGCAGATCTCATTAAATGTATTTATATTGAATAAATGCATGCATAATCAATCACACCGTATCAGATATTATAGTCTAATGTTAATTTCATTTGATTATATTTGTGTCTAATTAACATACACATTTTCCAAACCCTAAAGCGATCCGGTTCTCTTTCAAAACTTGGATGACTTGGACGCTCGAATGACTCTAAATTTTCAAAGTATAATAACACCGTGCATTTACAATATACACTTTGATGGCTGGTATTATATATATATAGTATGTATTTAAAATATCGACACTCAGTATGCACTTATTTCATTGACGGATCGATCGAATTCGAGATCATAAAGAACGAAGATAATTTTCAGAACACAGAACTACGTTAATCACAATTAACACTTTTATTGTGTTACAGCTACATTCTCATCTTAAAGTGCGTAAAATATTTGTATGATTTTTTTTCATATTTCACAAAAAAAAAATCATTCATATCTGAAGTAAACTTTTATAATTCGCACAAAATTAAATAAACCCTCATTAAAAATAAATACGTATGTATGTGCAGTACCCATTACGCGTCAATAATTTTATTATACACATATGATCACGTGACGAATTCGGACAACGTACGTAAATTAGAGAACGTTTCACAATCGCAACATAATTTCCCAAAGCCTGGAGCGGACTATTTTCAAGCGAATAAAGTCGTTTTCGGTCTGTCGACGTGTCCTCCAGCAGTGCTCGCTGATAAGTAATAGCCAGCACTTCCCTTCCTTTTAATATCCCAATCAAAATATGGTGAAAGACAGTTCGTCAGACGAATACGCAACGTATTATTTAGATCACGTAATTTACAATTCGGCTTGTAATCAGCGCGCGTGCATCCAGGAACTCACCTATATTCATAAAATTAATCTTTATGTTTCTTTAAACTATTTAGGCAAACATTCATTGAAAATTGAAAACGCGTACTGCTCGGTAGAGTTTAATTCTTAAGCAAAATCAAACTCTCATTCGATTTGACGTATCATTATTGAAAGATCCAGCATTGCCATTGCCTAACATTATTATTTAAATAATGTAACAAAATCAACCGACACGCTTAAATATTAAATGCCAATTTAACAGATATACTTGTCAGTAATTGTAACATATATAATAGTGCCATCGACCATCGATATCGAAGTCGGCTACTTTCAAAAATATTTTCAATGGGTAACTTATTTCACATTATGAGTTTCCCCAAATAGTCAAAGAATATCATGAGCTGATGAGGTGACTCGTTATCTTTATCATTTAATATTTATCTTCGAGGAATTCACGTATGTGGATCTCCATAATATGAAGACTTGTGACATCTTCACTTGGTTTTACTTCAAGACTGACTATAAGTTTACGTACATATTTATCTTATACAATAAAAGCGCAAAATATTGGGATTTTTTTAGCTAAGGAAGATCTTTACTGAAAACTAAAACTGATTTTGAATAATATACAGGTATTGTGATATTGTGATCCGTTTGTATGCACTTTTTCTTTGCAATTACAATTTGAATAATGTGTTTTAAATAAAACAAATAGTTTATGATTTAACACGTTTAGTTTAATGAAAACATTTACCCTTTTATATCATGAATGTTGAATTTTTTCGTTGTCACACTATTTCATAAATATCTAATATCTAATATTGATCGCCCGTCTGTCGTAGATAACTTTTATTAATTTTACTTTTTACTATAAGATGTAGCAATCGTTTACTTATTATATATTTTAATTCATATTAAACGCATATAACCGAGCCCTAACTGATAAATGTTTTTTTTTTATTGCATCGGTCACGACTCGACATATGAATTTTCATTATATTTTAAAGTCGAAATAAAACCTCCATTTTTGAGTGCCAACTTAATTGATTGAAATTCCTTTATTTTGAGGCCATCAATTTATCGCCATCAGTGGCGATGTTAATAAATTTAATGCTGAGGCTGCCGCGATAGACGTGCGTCGGATAAATAATTATTATTGATTAAGTCCATATAAAATTACTTTAATAAGCAATTAATATGTAAGTATAATATGTTTTATAAATAAGATGCAGGCGCTGTCGTAGTATCGCTTTAAGATATACAATTGATGGTTTGAGTATGTAGTGAAAAATAAAATGCCCGGAAGCCGAGACGAGTAAGAGCGAGCGGGGGAGGCCTTCAGTCAACGGTAGATCGACTGCGACCGATGATCGATATGATTAATAGCCCCATGTGAAAATCTACATTGAAGCATAAATCATTCAAGCGTAACCTCTCATGTTGCAGACAGTGCAGTGCAAATTTTGCTGAAAACCTTATTTGAATGCTCACGATCAGAATAGCCGATTGGGGATTTTCGAATAAATGAATAGTTATCACTAATTACTTATAAGTTTAATACGTCACCTAAGCCCTCTAATATAAGATTAGGAATATTGACAGATTATTAAATATACTAGAGAGAATAGAATACAAAATCTCCTCCACCAAATTAACTGTTTCAAGCCATAAATAACAAAGTCAAAAACTTCATCCCAATTTCAGGACTTCTGAGATGAAAAAATCACCTAATTAATAAATAAAATGTCTTCAGGCATTCCATATACATATTCATTGTTACGACTAATTTATTGGAGAAGTATTCAGAGTAAGTCATAGCTCTGATTATTATACTTTGGTTCTGGAAATAGTATTCATTTACATATTTAAATTTGCATACAAATGAAGAGGGCCTGCAGCAGATCGCAACCTTATAAATATTCAAATACCTGACAACGAATTTATTAATATAATTTTCGCATCGAGATTCACGTAACTCCGATAAGTAATGTTAATCTGAATTCCTCGACCGATGGACCGTCGAGTGAAGTAATAACATATTACGAAGCGGCCTTCATAGACGATCGGTTTCGCTTTTTTAATTCGATGAATAAAAATACTTACCGCCGAATAAAAACGAAGAATCTCGCCCGGAGAATGATTTCTTGTGAAGCAGGGACACGAAATAATGCATCGAAAATTCATTTCAGTCCTGCTGATTCGGGATTGAAATTAATTATAACAAAAATGTTCTCATTCGTCATTTTGATGCTTTTAATAATGTGTTTGTTATATATATGTTTACATTTTTAATTGAATTTCGCAAATTTTTAAAATTTAAAGAAAGATAAAGATCATGATTTAAACAAACCTTTCCCAGATTTTGTCAAAAACCGTTATTTTAAGTATACTTTATTTAACAAGAAAACATATTAGTTAGGTATATTTTTTGTTAAGCTCTTCAATTTGTAAGACTTGGTAAATTAATTTAATTTTTTAACCATTAAAATTAAATTATTTTTAATTTTGTGTCGATAACGTTGACGTGGCACTATATTTATATTATTATGAAAATGACAACATTGAGTATCTAATTTCGACACGTCCATTATAAATAAACATATTATGCCAATTTCGGTTTCATAAATGTATCAAGCCGAGATGCTTTTAACTAATGTTAAACATCTTGTAGCCAATGTTTCCTCTAATTTTTTCGTCGTGTGTGCGGGCCATCAACTTATGTGTGCAAGAAAAAAAGCAAGTGTGCAAATATGCATATATAAAATTATGTAGTGAACATAATGTGGCACGAAATCATCAATTACATTATTCCAATATGTAGGTTCCGTATAAACCCTATTTTAAAATATTAAATAAAATATATTATCACACAAAACAAAAATACGGTTACAGGTTCCTTTCTTTGAAAAGTGTGCTGGATTTTTTAAACAGGTGTGCGCCCGCACATGCACATACCTTAGAGAGAACGTTGCTTGGAGCTCCTCCGGATTTATCAGAGCTCATATTCTTGATGTTCTATGAAAACTATCATTATGAGTCATTTTACATATTTTTTTTAAGCCCTTGTAAATGAAGTGACCCTTGATGAGTTTGAGAGTGAATAGAAAACATATCCCGTTACAAAAATGAAAATACTGAACATTTTGTAAAAAAATGTACTACTATATATAGTTCTAGTATGTACTAAAACAATTTAAGTTTCATCTCGAACGTTTCTCTCGATCCCGGAACAGCGTAAGCCCTGTCGTAAAGGTAAGGAAGGAGTGTGGGTGCCTCAGACAACGCAGCGAAACATGGCAGTGCGCCTAAATAAATAAATATGTATGTAAGTGAATACGAGTGTTGGGTACGCGGTGGCGAACGGCGAGGAGAAAGTTTTCTGAACCTGCTTCGGATGCTGTCCGATTTTCACTCTCGATTTCGTGCGCACGGGTTGCACGCGACCACTGGACCGCGTACCTTTTAGGAATGGACATTTTTATTTAATTCTAAAAACGTGCGTTACCGTCACCGACTTGATATTTATCGAAGGACACGGCGTCCATTGAGATACTTTTGTATTCCTTAAATGTAAAGAAATATAATTTATGTTACGATTATTAATAAAAAGTGCAAATTAATAAGAGTTTAATGCGCGATACATACATTTTAATGTGATCGTAATATCAAAAAATCGTTGCAACATTTATAAAATGATCTACAATACGTTGAAGGTAATGACTTAAGTATTAATATAGCAACCGGGAAACAATAAAAGATCGCTTACCGAGTAATAATTATGTATTGTACATGTTTGTTTTGACGATCTTGTCAAAATAAACAGTTCAACAAATAGTTTATTTGAAAACACACATTGAAAAATCTATACACCGATATTGAACCGCTTTGGTCAATTTGGAATTTGGTTATTTTACCCTAATCGGCTAAAAAATAGATAATAAATTACAACATATTATTGTATATGCATCGTTTGAAGTTACATAATAATAGACCACGTTGAACATTTTGTATTTCTACTTTTAATAAACAAATTATGAAATAAATATCAACATTCGATATTCTCATTCAATTACAACTACTTTAAACAAATATTCCTGATTGGGAGAGTTTTCTAGTTGAAAAATAGCGACAAATGCGTGCATTCGAGAAAAGTTTATACTTCACTGGCGCGGATTCCACACATAACTAGTCTTCGAAGTGGAGTGGTAAGGTAACGGATTACGTCTTAATTCATTTCGCATTCATAAATATTACGAAATTATGTATAAAGCAAAGTATCAGTCACTCGTTTATTCGAAGAATTCAATTCGAAATATGTAATGTCAAATGGAATCCAATCCTTCGCGCGCCTATTTTATGTTTTATTTATATAGATTATAAATCTAAAGCAAAACATTTCTTCATGAAGTGTGTGTGACCCGAATAAGTATTGTACAATATGCTAAAACATACAAACGCTTCTACCGCATTATTTTAATCGAGTCGAAGATTTGCTCTCACATCTCACACAAGTGTGTACACATACGAGTATCATACACGTATTTACCTCCTCGTGTCTGCAAATATTATACATACAAGAAGCTTTCAGTTATTTAAGATTTGGGTCATATTGAACTACATGAATTCACACAATTAAGTGTTTGTTTATATGGATAACAATTATTTTAGATTAATTTACTAAATTTTACTAATGAATAATATCTAGCAAACATTAAATCTCTCGTCTTCTCGAGTCGGCAAATACGTCATTATGCCAGTAGCTGTATAAATTTAAAAGGGAAATGTGGAAATGAATATTCAATGGGTCGAGCAATTCCGATGAAATCGCGTAAAAAATGTTTATGTTATGAAAGAATGGTTAAAAATGTAGAATTATAAAATATATCACTATAATGCACGATATATCAGTATCATGTAATCTCGCAGTATTCCACTTCTGATTTCAGTACTGTTTTAACAGCCGTTCATCACAACAGTCTTTTAAAATTTGACTTAGCGATAAGTTCAAAATTTACCTCCCATAAAGAGATATCATTTATGATATTTTGCCGCCAGTCTGTAGCACTGCACAGATCAAATTAGAACGCAAATTATACCAGACTTCAAAATATATACAATATTATGCATGCATTTTTAGCAATAGCTATTTTACATTTTGAAAATCCAATTTAAAAATCATGTTCGAAAACCCGATAGTAATTTGACTGGCGCTTTTCACTCGACTCTAATGATCAACTATATATTTCAAATTGAAAAATAAATTATTTTTCGATACCATCGCTCCGCAATTCCATTGTGACTATAATATGTACTGGCTTTGTTGTATTAAAAAATATTAAAATCATATAATTATCTAATAAAATTTCTCTGCTACAACATTATTTGATTTTTTTGTATTTTCTCAATCGAAATTGCATATATTATAATGATATCAGTTAGAGTTAAGAGAACTTTTTTAATGAACAAGCAAGTAAAACTTTTAACATGCTTTGAGATGCAGTACATATTCGCGATAAAAACGCTTTCATTTACGAGCAAAATATTTGCAATTATATATTATTTTGTATGATGCGTACTATTAATGTAATTCAAATGGCTGCCTACACACAGTATGCATACTTTATTATATAATAATGACCTTTGAAAACAAATTAATCTTCAAATCAGCTTCTTGCGTCTCTTTTCTAACTACTATAAAGTATTTATAGTGTGCCTGGGAACATAACGAAAATCGGTGAGTCGCAAAAGACTTAAGACACCAGTAAAGATTATCTGACTTTTGTCAATTTACTGGCAAAAATATAAAGGTAAAAGAATCCTGGACATACTTTCTCGGTCAACTCGTCAAAATCGTTTAAACCTAAATCATACTACTGCGTTCAAATGACTCGAGTTGAAAGAAAAATGTTCAACGAGCTTTTTTTACTCTCGGCAATATTCTTTCAAATTACACAGAAAGCTCTAGTTCATTTACCAAATAATGAAAATTCTCCCGCGTATAAGTTTTCATTGACATAACACACGGCTTAAGCGAGATTTTTACTACATAAGTATGAGATTTTTTTTCGAAAATAAACCTCCTCGCTAATAAATCATCAAACGGTGAATTTCTCTGTGGATTTCGAAACAATTGTTAGTTTTTTGTGACTTCTGATTTTTTAAATATGAGTTCTCACTCTTCATAAGTATGCAGGCAACGCCATACTTATGAGTGAGTGAAACACATTCACGCACACTTTATTCTTGTATATTGAGGCTAAAGTTCATGAAGGTGGATCATTTAATAGCAAATCGAAAAATAAAGTTAAAAAGTACGTACATATAATATTTGCGTTTTTTCTTTTGCATAATTATATTGATTGAAATTAATTTTGAGAAATTGAAATCTACTCGTAATACATGACATAATTCTGAGACGGAAAATTTCTAGTCTCACAGTGAGCCGCTGAGGAAGTATCTCCGTCTAGTTCAATCGGATAGCTATCCCCTATTATAATTATGTTGTGTTTTCATCAGTTTGCTGCGAACGTTTGTACTTTTCTTAAATCAGTATCGCTTTTTCATTTAAGATTTGACTTCCAATAGACCGACTGACCACTGTCGTCCTAAGATAACAAAAAAACACACGTATTAGTATATACATATTACATTTTTTTTATATACCATGTTCGCTCCCAACATGGAGCATATGGATCTCCACAGTGTG
>JAGVSQ010006738.1:0-16019 GCA_022683975.1 Rhyacophila evoluta | reverse complement strand
TTTAACATCGGCAATAATGTTCGTTGTCGAAGTGACGAATGAAAGAAATCAATGCTTTTTACCCCTTTTATTACTGAAATACAAAATAGTGATAGTGACACATGGTATATTTATTAAATAATTTACCTTAATCGTAATAATGATTTATTTACTTACAACTGTGTTTCACAAAGCCTACTGCACAAGTATTGCATGACTGGAATAATTTCACTAAAACAGGCAACAGCGGATACTTTGCTTTTAACTAGAGGAGATCCTTCACTGAGTAGTTCTTGACATTCTTCATCTAAAATGTGGAAAATAAATAATTTGTTAAAAAAAATACAATTTTTTCAAAATAATTTTCAACTGGCAAGGAGCATGTTTAAAGTTAACATATTAAATATTACTCTTTATTCATATGTTCATATGATTGTTAAGCAAATAGAAATTGTACTCATTTATACCAAGGGAAAGACAGAAAGCTCGGATGGTCATGGCAGCTGCGGCTCGAGCAGATGCTGCTACAGGAGGAGCTGCAGCTGCCTCAGCGCAACGACCTGCCACCCACAGCACTAGACGACCATTCAGTGCCCCGCCACTGCGAAGACCCAATGCCAACAGCACCCGCAATATATGCACCTGCAAAATTAGCAATCAATCACTGTCCTTTTAAATTTAATGAAAAAATCAAATTAAAGACTGCAAATCTATCTGAAATATTTCCTGATTAATATGATGCATCACTGTGTTTTCATCTGTACTTCATTAAAATACTGACAGTAAAATTACTTCCTTACTTATGATTTATTTTGCAGTTGGTATAAATTAGAAATTAGTTTCCTCATTACCCAACATAGTAAGTAGTCTCTAAAAATGCAATCTCATTACTTTAATAAAAGACATGGAAATCTGTTGAGTGACTGAACAGTTCCTATCTATTATAAATAATTTATAAAAAAGTATCAGATTTCACTCGGGTGAAATTTACCTCACTTATTAAATTAAATAACAGTCAGTTTTTAAATTATCTATTCCGATTTCTTAGAGGACATAAATCAACACCAGCTAGAGAATGTCGTTTTACCTGAGTTTCTTGTGGATGAGTAGCCATCGATGACGTAGCACAGAGTAATTGTGATGGAAGCCACAAGGAATCGTCTTCAGGCTCATTTCCTCGATGAAAACGATCATCGCGCAAGATTTTCTAAAATTTAATGATTTTGTGATTTGAAACTAGGCATAACACTTTTAACATTCACTAACCATTTTAAGAACAATCAATACTTTTAAAGAATGTACTTTGAAAAAAACGGGTTTTATTATTTTTAATGGAAAATAAGAAATATATTAAGATGCACCTTCATATTAATAATTTTGACATGTCAATTGTGGCACGACATAGGAATGCTTGTAAATGAAGTCAACGTCACCAAAAGGGTTTAAAAAGTAAAAAGAAAATTGAATTTTTATGATTATCACTCAAATTCTTACGTGAAAGCCATTCAAGGAAAGAGAAACCAATTTAGGTTTCTTGCTTTCGAGAGCTACCCGGAGTGGAGTGAAACAGACTCGCCTCAGTTCATAGGAGGGATCTCTAGTTGTCCCTTGTTGAGTGCAAAGTAAATCTGAAAAATGGAGCTTAATTAATTTAGTAAAGGAAATTTGATTTGATCATTATTTTAATTGGTAAAGTTTTAAGAGACTTCTTAATTTTGTATTTTTTTCATACAATTATATTTTTACCGATACACTTTATGATCAAAGAAGTTACTTAACAATAAATCTTATTAAATAGTCAATATTGGAAGAGTCAAAGTACGCAGCTGAATTCTGATAAAGATATTTTTATTTACCATATGCAGTCTGACAAGTTTTCCTCAGATGAGCTCCTTTAACTCCGTTGGCTTCCTTCATTATTTCTAAGAGTAGCTCCTCCATGTTTATATTTTGATATTTACTTATTTAGCTATTGTTATAAGTAAAATGACATTCAATATCCAAAATATGGAAACATAAACATGATTCAACCATTTCTTCAAATTACAACTCAAACACGTGATTAATGCACGGATTACTATCACTACATTTTGTGGAATGTAGATAAACTTATGAGCTGCACTTTTTGGTTAGTATAAACTAAACAATATTAATATGTGGCAGCTAAATTTCCATAAGGCAAACGGAAAAGTCAGATGTTACCTGTAGATTAAGCACTGGGCATGTTCAGTACTGACCAATCATGAAACACATAGAAAAATCAATAATTTTTGTTGTGTTGTATGTAGCATGGCTTGAAAATTGGGACATGTATTTTTCTTCAGTGTTGTAAGAAAATTCTAAGGGTATTCTATTATATTTCAGATGAAGAATTTCCGTAATATCATATTATCTATCTTAATGTTCATTTTTTTTCAAATAATTCAAATTTTGATCGAAAATATTTTCATTTTCATTTTCGCCCAACATTGAAGTACATACACTTTTGTGTAAGTCTAGAGACAATTTTTCCAGATAATTGATGGTAAACCATTTAATAGTGTCATTATGATGAACGTTTTCGATATCGATATAAATACAAGCATAACTGTATTTCAATATCTCCAGAATCCACCAGACTCAAATGTGTCTACTGTTAGGATTTCAATTGGATTATTTTAATAGCAATAGCTATTGATTTTATTTATGATAAAATATGATTATTTTTATACTTTCATGCATTTTTGCCTATGTAAAATGTAGTTTGACCATATGTGTTCCTAATGTTCTATTGTGTATTTTTGATAACTGAGCACTTTGGTCAAAATGCATACACACCAGAAATAGTTTTACCATGGAATTAGATTATGGTTAGGAATTCAACAAAAGTAGATGATAGGTAAAAATGATCGTACACCATATTATTTGTTTGGGTACTAATATAAAGGATTTGGAAAAATGAAAGCCAAATTACATTTAGAAAAAAAAAACATAGATTATTCACAATAATATTTTTAAAAACAACATTTTATTTTTGTGATGTTCATATTGACATTTATTTTTATTGACCATCAACCTTTACTCAGTTTGATTTCAATTTAAACTTGACCAAATTATACATGACAACAGAAATCACAGAAATGATGCCTATTAGAAACAAACATTTGCTTTAACCATTATTCAATATAAAAATTTCACTAATCATTAAATGGCTTGAGTAGTGTCGGCAACCTTTTTTGACTGCGGGTAAAATATGAATCAAAATGCGACCAATAATAAGACATTTCGGGTTAGTGGTATTTTCATTTTAAAACAGTCTTTTACTGAATGATACGATAAATTGTATTCATAAAATAATTGCGTTATGCTTTTAACCTTTAAAGATAAAATTCTAAATTATAGTTCTAATTAGAGTTTTACTTCCTTTAATTATGTATTTTATTTGTGGAACTCAAGTGGATCACTTAAATTATAAAATGGGTCACTTGGTGACCCACGAGTCATTGATTGCCGACACATGAGTTAGAGCATAAATAATTTGTCCAAGAGATCACAACCAATTCTAAAGATAGCAAAATTGTATTACTGTAAGACATCAACTCGGCCAAAATATTTCTTGTAAATAATAACATAATTTCAAATTTACACCACAGTGCATTCAGGTGGGGATGGGCGTTTGTTTGGCTAGAAGAAGCAGGATCTGTTCAAAGTTGAGACACCAGTTGGAGATATTTTTGGAAATACTGCACCACAACTCTCCATGGTGAGGTTCAGCTGCTTTGCATCGACTTTTCACATCTTCCTGTTGTGCCTCAGTACCATGCATTAACTCAAATTTGTAAAAATAGCCCCAAGCATCACCAAAATCTGGATCAATTTTTACCTTGAAAAAATAGTTAGAAATTGAAATTATACAGTATTATATAATATATTGCACAAAGTGGTAATTTATATTCTATTGAAATAAAGTTACAAATCTAGTTCTAGAAGAAAAAAAATCTTAAAATGTTTAGTTTTGTCCCTTTGAAAGTAGTACCCAATAGACCAGGATTTTCCAAACTTTTTATGCAATGGAACACTTGACTTATTATTTTGATGGAGTATTTCTTACTAGTAAGAAGATCTTTAAATATGCCGCAGAACATCTATTCAGATTCAGCAGAAAATTGTTTGGGAAACCGTTCAATAGACAATACACTTGTGCCAGAATGTCGCAAACTTTGATGGACTTTTATAATGTAATTTTCAGTATGGCATTTAGGTCCTTCAGCAATTTATCTCTATGTTGGCAAAAAGTCGAAGAAAACCATGTTTTGCGAATACGGAGTTTAGGCATATTTTTGTTCCAACAGTTCACGGAGAAGCAATGAAGTGTGAGCAAGTGCATTATCATGGTACAATTTCTGTAAATTGTTTCTTTAGATTGCTTCACGCAAACAGCGTAGAACTTTTAAATAGTACTCCTTATTGACCATATGGTCTGGTGACAAAAATTCATGGTATAACATGGCGTTTAAATTGATAAAAAATTTACATGATAATTTGATGAGCTTTTTTCAATCTTGGCTCTTCAGGAAGTCTCTGTTGGTAATATCAGGCTTTAGTTTTGACTAATCGTATCTGTACGCCCATGTTTCATCACCATTTGAGTAATTCTGGACTATTGTTGACTTAATTCACTAACTCTTGAGCAATGTTCTTCGGAAAAAAAATGCTTAGGATGTGCCAAACGATATGCCAACTTTCTGATAGTGATTCAGTAGTTGTTTATAATCACTTCCGTTACTTAATGTTGACATTGATTGTTTATGTCCAACGCGCTTGTCATCTTCAATGCTTCAATTTCTACGGGTCTTTTGAAAACTTTTGTTCCACTTCTGAACATAAAAACTCATCAAAAATAACATTTTTTGATATAATTTATCTAATATATTATTTGATGTAAAATAAAGCGGGAATTCAATATGGCTACCAATATTAAGATACATTAGAAACAAATGTATAAGCAAAACAAAAAAAAAATTGTGACTTAGATTTTAGATGGTCAGACTTAGATTTTATTATGCAAACTTTATTTCAATCGATAATCCATAAAACATGTTACTTACTGTCCTATTGAACCAGTCTCGGCATTTCTGGTGTTTTCTTTCACTCCAAAACAATTTGGACACTGCTAAGAGGACATGTGCATCGTGTTCACACTTTTTGAGAGCATCAACCTGAACAGAATTAAAAATATATCGTGTATATTAAAGAATAGTGATATATCCATCATGGTCTAGTTGATAAGGTAAAATGAAATAAGCATGCATATTTTCAATATTCAATTGTTTCTTTAATCTCACCCTATAAATATCTTTATTTGCAGGTTTATTAATGTCTTGAAAGGCATGGCTACTATAAATTTACCAATAATCAAAGATAAGAATATATTACTCATTATATATTTATGGAAGTTTTTAGTACTTACACTTTTTGTTTTTCGTTGTGGCCTGGATTCGAGGAATATGGCCTCAGCCCAAAGTAACCCAGAATTAGGACACTCCTGTAGAGCTCTTGCCATCAAAGAATTTGCTATTTCATATTGCTTTCCCCTGATTTCAACTCGGATAGCTTCTAGCCTTTAAAAGAACCAAAGAATTGAATTTTAAAAATTAATTCATATAATAAATTTACACCAAAGAAAAGAGCGCACGGTTTCAAGGGCTCAGGAAATAAAAAAAAAATAGTTTTTAATTAAAAAGAAAAATATAAAAATTATTTGCACTCAGATTTCAATTTTATCAACACTTTGTTTTCTGGGGTTAAAAAGATTTATAGGCCTATTTTAAATGTGAGTGTTATCTAAGGTTCAGCAGCAGAAGTGTCTATTGCGGAATTTTTCTCTATATTCCGGTCACTTTTTTCCCGAATTATAGTATTTATACACAATGCTGTACAAATTAGGTCAATGAGTAGCAATCAGTTATAGCCATGTCTTAATTTATGATAGCAAATGTATGCCTTATAATTGATTACATTACTTACCATAGTTCAGGTACTTTAGGATTCCTCAATCTAGCTTTTTCCAATACAGATCTAGTCTTCGTAATGAGACCTCGTTTTTCTTCTAAAGCTGATAGAAGAATCCACAAAGGCACAGAAGAAGAGTTTTTTTTCAACTGAAATAATAAAAAAAAAAAATTAAGCACATTTTTTTTGTACCATGCTCACTTTGAAAGCAGAGCATCTGAATCTGAACAGTGAAGATTTCCACTCCAGAAACAGAGTATGTGAATCTCTGCATTATCAAAGCTTATGTTTCATGAAAATTGATTGTCAACCTATAGGGCATCAAGACTTGAATTTTCAGATTTAAAAAAATTCAGCCAGCTGTGAAAATTGAACCTGGAATTTCTCGCTCCAAATGGTGCATGCTAACATCTCAGCTACCAAGAAGACTAAATAAATAATTAGTAATTACAAAAATATTCCTAAAGAGAATATATTGTTATCTCTATATTCTATATTCCTATCTCTTTAATCTTATAATTTAATCTTTAAATTAATTATACAATTCACACCATTTAAAATAATTCATGACATATAGATCCAAATGGTAAATAGACTATATTATTATTTTTGAATCCCAAGTCTAGCTTGGTCTTATGGAAATTTCCCAGATACCTATGAGGCACATTCTAAGATTAAAATCATCTTTAGGTGTATCCCTATATGTAGGTCACAAGTGAAGAGTTTCTCAAGTTAGTTTGATAATTGGTCAGACCGACTTGGTTTCTATGAAGGCCATTTTTACATTTCCTGACAAGTGAGGTCTCTTTATATCCAAGATGAATAATAAAGGAAATTTCCAGAATAGGAATCGCACATGCAAGGTTCTAAGTAAGACACATAAGGGCATTTCATTTCATTATGTCATAGTATACATCTGCAGAAGAGATATGAAAATGCAATTCGAGACGGAAATGAAACAAGTACCATATTCAAATCAAAAGTAATATCCATAATAACATGAGATTCGAAATTCATACCCCGCTATTATACGTAGCTTGAGAATTTTCTAATTGATTGAGCTGTTCTTCGATTTGTCCTTTCATCATAACCAGTTTCGGAAAATCGGGATAGACTTTATTTGCTTCTATTAGTAATTCCAGCGCCACATCCAAATTATTCAGTGCCCATTCCAGCTTTGCAGATTTCATCATCACCTGAAAGTTGCGTAACAATGGTTTATAAAATATGTAATATATTTTCAGGGCTAATTTGTTTCTAGAAGATTTCAATATGTGTAGAATAATATGATGATTTCAAACACACCCTAGGTGTAGGAGCTGAGGCCCTGGCTTTGGCCAATAATCGTCTTGCGCGATCATATTCTTGATTTTCACTTTCCAGTTTTACAGCAGCCAACCAAATTTCTTCAGAGTTAGGATTAGCTTGGAAAGCTAAGGAAAGAATACCTCGGGCAGCTGGGACGTCACCTGCAAAGTAAATGACCTTCTCAAATTGTGTAGATTATCAAACCTACGAAAAAGTAAATGTAAATGTGAAAAGTAGATTTTTATGACTAAGAAAAATATTATTGTCCAAATACTATTTGACGTGGTTCAAAAGTAGAGTATATTAACTCTACCTATTAGACTCAAGTCCGGTAATTTTATCTAATAGAGCAATGGTTTATAACATCATATACTGTAAATCTAACGATGAAATTTGAACATAATCACATGTTAACTTACTACGATGAAAATTGATTAATGTAGACATATAATAAGTATAGCAATCATGGTAAGGTAATGTAAATGGTCAGTTAGTATCAGTAGGAAGATATATATAGATACCAGCCATCCATTTAGATTTAGCACCCATTAGCCACAATACTTCTGATTTGGGACAGTGGGCAACGGCCCGCTGTAGTAGAGACTCGAGAGTTGCTCGAGTACCATGAGACCTCTCTAAGTGAGCTGCCCTCAGCCAAATTGATTTCTTCGAAGGGAATACAGTCAATGCATGCCCATACACAGCCCTCGCACATTCAAAAGCTCCTTGATTCGCACACTATAACAAGAAAAGAATGTTTAATAGTAGTATGTTATATGTTCGCTCACTGCCTACATATAATGTAGCCTGAAGATGCCGAAAGGCGAAACCCAGGTTGCTAACAGTGATCTCACATATAGAAGTTTACCAGTTTTAAATAATTTAGAATGTTTAATATTTTATATAATTTTACAGAATTATAGAAGGCAAAAGATTTGGCAGTCTTCATTCATAGGTGAATGCAAAATATTTAGTAATGGTTTGAAGGTGTTTAAAAAATATTATACTCACATGATCTGCATCTTCCATCCAAGTATGTTTTTGATCTTCAGGTTCTACACCATGCCCAATGATGGCACGAACAATCACCTACAAAATTAGCATAAAACAGTTTCTAAACATATTCTATTATTAATTGAATAAACATTTACCTGGTGGAACACTATTTTACATCAGTTGAATAGAGATGTCAAATTATATTTCCATATGTTAATTATTTTTCAAATTCAGTTATGACACCATTATCAAGAATAGTCCTATAACAATGTCAAAATTGAAATAGGTATCGACAAAACTAATACACTTCTAGAATTATTATTATACTTATTCACTCACTGTATTCTGCTATACTGAATATATCATATATCACACAACTGAGCGATAATGATAATATTGCAGATATTGCATTTTGTGAAAATGAAAACAATGTTCGATACACAAGTATTTTATAACTGGGTTTAAGTTCTACACATTATTTAAAGAATTTTAGTAATATAATAGTTTCTCAGACATTCTAAATCCTGCTCACTCTCCAGAACCAAGAACAAATTTATAAAGCCTGTTAGTACTTACAATACCTTGAACATTATCTATACTATGTAATGACACATTTTTTTTATATCCCATGTCCGCGCCAAAAGTGGAGCATATGGATCTATCCAGTGTATAGATAATTTTAGTTTATTGTAAACCAAAAATCACACCAGATTATTGTGCTCATAATAACAATGATGAATTCTATACTGACTCAATACTAAGGCACACTTATTCCCAAATAAATAGGATGCAATTAACAATTATTGTTGCCGCCTAAGACATTGTATAAAACAATTATCAAGATGGCTTATAATAATGTCAATACTGCTCATTTTTTATTACTATAATGCACTAGAGAAATATGGCTCAAGAAAGAGAGAGAGACTCTTGAAGACCTTGTACAGTTAGTTGGAGGCGTGAATGAATAATAGTGTCAAAACAACATTACACTCTCATGCTTTCTTCAATAACGGGAAAGACAGCAGCTAAATAGGTATAAAGGTCTCACCTGACATGTTTGAGTAGCACCAGACTTCTCAGCCTCCGTGGCTTCTTTAAACCAGTGTTCTCTGTTAATTTCTACACCATTTGCACTTAAAGAGGTGATGGCACGGTCAATAATCTTTTCTACCATTGCAATATTCCCTGTTAAACATTTTATTTATAAATGTATAAAGATATTTTATTTTATAGTAAAAACAAAACATGAAAGTTATTAAAATAGAAGAGAATTTTTTTTGCTACTTCATTATATTTAAAGGTAGTAAGATTCAGGTGGACTGCTGCGTTAAAGTATTATATATCCCTGCTAAATAGATTTATGAACATAATAAAGAAATTGGGAAGGTTTTGAAAAATTTGCAATTTTACATTTTGAGAATGGTTGAATAATAATGTAACATCAAATATTCAAAGGTCTTTTTTTGTATCATTATATTTCCAGCTAAATGTTTATTATTAGCCCCAAATATATAATTATACAAATAAAATGCAAAAAAGATGAATTGTATTTCTATCGAAGAGAAAAATCATATCTTAGATTCCCTATATGAGATTTGGAAGAAATTTTGAAGAGACACACTTTTAACGATTCTAAAATTTCTTGAGTCTATCAATCATGAAAACCTGCAAGCGATCATGAAAAGGAGTTGAATAAGTAGGATTATAAGCGGTATAAATTAACTTCTATTTTTTGATATTTTTGGAATACATACCATAAACTTACAACCTCGTATAACATGGATTAACATTACAAAATATTTTCATGGCCATGTGTACGCATATATATTTGGTATTTACGAGATATTTTAATTGATTTCATTAAAAATTACAGAAAAGTAATTTCCTTACCATTAACTTCCTCCAACTTGGCAGCAGTAACCCAAATCTGTCTATCGGTAGGAATGTTTTCTCTTGCTTTATTCAACACTTTCCGAGCATTCTCATAAGATTCCAACCTAGCAAGAGCCAGCCAGAGCTCCACGCTAGTAGGACAGCATTCCACTGCTCTTGATAGGAGAATTCTAGCATCACCAGGATTTTCCAATTCTACTGCGGCCTTCCACAGTCTAACAGAGTTCGGAATGTGTTCAAGCGCTTTACGAAATACACGACGCTTTGCCTGAAAATGAGTTGTACATTATCACTTAGTATTTTTCAGAGTGTCTCCTTAAATAAAGCAGTGCTACACTGAATGACGTTAAATACAATACAAGATTACCTGGGGATGTTATAATTCACTAATAAGATCTATGGCATCATGGATAAGGAAAATACGTCAAAATTGAAATGTAGCGAATTGTTTTCAATATACTGTAGGATACGAAAGTAAGCACAGTATATCTTTTTTTAAGAAGTGAATACCTTGATTTCCTGCTCTAAGTCAGCGGCTTTGATCCATATACGAACACTAGTAGGAACATGTCGAGCAGCTTGAGCGATCACTGCTCGTGCAGTATCCCGTGGCTGCAAACGAGCTGCTTCCAGCCATAATTCTTCGCTGCTCGGATTAACTTCACATCCTTTCATTATCAAATTTCTGGCTGACTGAACTTTACCTATTATTTAAAAGATATTCAAAATAACATTATTATGTTGTATAGAAATTATATTTGATTTATAATCAGACAAAGAAGATGCATTTTAGGAAGTGTAATGTAATTAACCATTTATCCTCCTGAATAATATGAAGAATACTATTCATATATATGAAAATTACCTGTAACTTCTTCAAGCCTTGCACTAGCGATCCAAGCTGGCGGATGATTCGGATTTGTCTCACGTACCGATTTGAGTAAAAGTCTCGCCTTTTTAATGTCATTGATATCTCCCCCATGCGTCGGGATCATCGACTGGAGATCTGTTAAATAACCTTTTGGATCAACGACAGTTTGACCGGTCACTGAATCAGACACCTATAATCAGAAGAAAATGTATACACATTCAGCTTTTATTAGTTATGCAAAGATGCCTGATATTGGATGATATAGGTAGTACAAAATATATTCACCTAAGATTAGAATCTTAAATTTAAGCAATCACGACCTTAATTCATATAGTTATTTTCAGTAAATGCATTTGCGATTGAATATTTGACATAATACAGCTTGAATTGAATCCGAGTAGTTTATTCTTGGAATGGTGAATGAATGACAACCCAGATAACATCACAGCATTATGAAAAACAGTAAATTTATAAAAGTCTATAACAGATTTTTTTTTCAGTGAACGCATAATAAAATTGGTCCATTATTTATGAGATATAAAATTCATTATTACTCTTCACTATAATAATACTTGTGTTCATAGAACCTGAACACATGTAACATATGGAATTGTACAAATTTTAGATTCTCTTAATAGATCGTATTAATTTAATAATTATACATAGTGAAAAAATATACCTGTGATAGTTTGACATTCATCAACGTGTTTCTGGCTTGTCCAATTTTTCGTAGATCCATATCCCCTATAAAATAAAATAAAACTTCAAACACACAATTTATTAGCCATTAAATATTTCAGTATGTATGTATATTAAACAATTATTTATGACCTGTAGGAGTAAGCATTCCTGGAGTCAAAACTCCAGGGTTCATAGAAGCTAATCCTGAGGCAGGGTCAATTGAGGCAGATGCGTCTCCTCCGAGATTTCGAGAGAGGACACTGTCAGGTAGCGGGGTAAACTTCTCAGCTCTAGGATTGCGCTGCTTTCTGTTGCGGGCATCACCTACCTCAGGTATCGATGCCCACTCATCTTCCGATACAGAAACCAATTCTCTTTTCAAATCAGAAAATTGCTGCTGTATTTTTGGTCTGTAATAAAATATTCACCATATGTACGAACCAAAATAAAAAGTCTTTAAAAGAAAAATATAACATATTAATCAATAATAAACCTAACTAAACGATTCATTTATACTTTTGATCTCCAAAACATCAGATTCAATTTGAAATATGCCTTGATATTACAGATATTCTTCTACCTTTCTTGACGGTATCTCTCTAAATCTTCTTTATGACGTTTGTCTCTGTATTCTTTACGTTTTTCGTCCATTCGTTTATCAATAGCTTCATATATAGCATCTGCCTCAGCATCATCTTTGTCATACGGATCCTTAGAATATAAAACATGTATAATGAATATATTGTGTAAAAATATTTAGTTAAATAACTAGCCTATCAGAAGATTCTTGTATAAAAATTTACCACTGCTATGGCACCTATTTTCTTACATTTGTGACATATTTTTAAAATGAGAGGAAATAAGTAACATTTCTCACTAAAAGTATTTTTTCTTTTCATATCAACGATGGCTTTATATAGTCGACACTATATCACAAATAGGAAATGTTTTATATGAATATTTTAAGACTGACACTATCATTATCAAATACACTAATGGCGTATTAAGTCCAAACATTTGATCAATTCACCTTAGAAAAGAGGGATCCACTATATCCTGAAAACTCATCATAATTGGAGTCATTTAAATCTTCATCATCTTCTTCTTCGTCATTCTTTTTCCGTTTGGTTGGAGGTGGAGCGTGTCTATCATCACTGGAAAGTGAGAGAATTAATAAGAGTCACACAGATTACATATTTGTAGAATACACCTTTTTCTACAGCAAGGAAATTTGCAACGGCTTACATCCAAAATTTACCCCTAATTACAGGTTTTAAGTGAATAGATAACAAATCGTAAAATAAAATAATGAAAGCAAATGTGAAGCTGACGCATTCCAAAATATAATAGGGAATATAAAAGTTTTTATTTAACTTACGACACATCATTTGCATCACGAGCAGGTCCAATATCCGACCTAGTTGTAAATCCGGTGGCTCTGAAATTTTAAATCAGATTAACATTGTAGAAGACGTATAAGTAAAATTCAATATTATTTCGATAATAGTTCAATTATTCCGACAAAAGCGATTAGTAGTACGTGAAATAATTGGCAATAAAAGCGAATTTCTTTGACATTAAAGGTTATATTGATATTATTTGCTTCAAACAATCACGAACGTCAAGAAACTAGGTTAAAATTTATTTGAATTTCAGTACCCTCTTCCGACACCCGCTACATATCCCAGTGGTGCTGGAATACCAAGAAAATGCTTTTTGTTACGGTTTACAAAAGCTTGGGGCGGAACCGCCATAGTGTGCGATATGGAAAATATTTTATTTAGAGACGAGCTTTAGAGCCAAGCTGTCAAAAACAGGCCATTACAGTAACATCGACAATAAAGATATTTGTATCCATTGCTTATAACTTACCAGATTGTTGTCAAAGTATACAAAGATATATTAGCTATTAATTATAATCTATAGTAATTATAAAAATAAGGTACGACAATAATAACAACAATAATTCAACCAGTATTTTATAAATGTTTTTTTCATAAAGGGCATTAAATCAAATCGAAAATAAGAAAAAAGTCAAAATGATTGTTGAAAATATATGAAGATACTGTCAGTAATTAAACATCAAACATCCTAGTAAATCATTGATTCCTTGTAGATAATTATTTATAGTCGTATCTTGGGTTTTCTAAATAATTGTAAAATAAATAAATAATTGTAAAAAAAATAACACCTATTACCATTCACAGCCAGCCAAATATTTGGGTTGAAAGATGTTGCCATAACTACCATTAACATTTGCAGCCATATTGATTCAGTTGTCATCGTAATATTTTTGTGGTTACTTACGGTGGCTGTCAAATTGTGGTTTCCGTGAATTTGTAGTTCACATGATATCATTGATCACAATGGATCAATCTGCGGCGACGTCTTCACTTTCTGAAAAGTCATTTGCTGACAAGCAAGCTGAAAGACTTAAACGATTGCGGTCATTACATTCTGCTAGGCACGAGGCTAGAACTCATAATCACCAAGAAGTCGTTGCTGAAGATGCACGTAACAAATTACCATCAAATCACGAGTCTTTAAAACGACAAGCGGAGTGGCTACTTCAAGATCAACAATTAAGAGATGACGCTAAATCCAAAGGAGAAAATTACGATCAAAGTAAACTATTACATGTATCGGCCACAGAAGCAGAACGGATTGAACGAAAAAAGAAAAAGAAAAATCCAGATGAAGGATTTTCTACTTATGAGCAGGCCACTATAAGACAGTATGGTAGATTGGTAAAGAAAATGCCTGCTCGTAACCTTGAAAAATATGAGAAAGAAAAGTTGAAATATGGAGACGCTTTCTATGGAGGACCGAATGTTATTCTACAAGGCTTACATGATGATAAAAAGGAGGCTATCGACAGTATGGTTGAAGATATCGAACAGCAAATATCTAGAAGACAGAAGTTCTCCCGGAGGAGGACACATAATGACGATTCTGACATTGATTACATTAATGAAAGAAATGCTAAATTCAACAAGAAACTTGAAAGATATTATGGAGAGCATACTATAGAAATAAAACAAAATTTAGAACGTGGTACTGCCATTTGAAAGTCTTATATTGTGACAGATAAAAGCTTACTTAAGGAACAATACAATCTCTGGTCAAGTTTTACTTCAGGGTCATCTGTGGAAGTTGGTCACAGATGTTTCACAAAAATTTGTTCTGTTGTCAACCATAAAACTTTGACGTTAGAAATAGCGTGGTAGGTTTCCCGCATTTTTTGTGCCCGCTACGATGTAAACAAAAATCAAAATGACACAAGCCTTTCTAATTTACGCACCGATAAGCACAGGAATAAAACATATGACATATTGTGTGGTTTTTAATTTATTACTTCTTCGAGAATTTTATTGGTAATACAAATAAAATATAACATGACAAGATTTGTAAATAAAATATTCCCTTATCAGTAATCGGCCGTCATAATTCACTTTCAACCGGACACATTTGTTATTTGCATGCATAACTTGTTGTGCGTACAAATAACAAACATTTAAATTGACGTATTTAAAACGTGAACGTATAAATATACTTGAGTTTTCTGGTTGCCAACATAATAACATTTGCTGCCAACCGAAGAATGGGTTTTTACAAAACATTTGTGATCAACTCCCACAGATGTCCCTAAAGTAAAATTTAACCCTAACTCTTATGTACACCTCAATTCTTTTCATTGGCATACTTTAGTATGTAGTACTTGTTTTATATGATGACCATTAAACTAAATAATTTCATAAAACATAAAAGTAAACAATGTGTTCTTTAATTTTCATTTTAATGGTGATTTTTATGCTCTGTCTACATGATGAGTGTTTTTGTGAGTATTTTGAAATTTAAAATATGTGAAAAATCACTTTTAAAATATGTAAATCAGAAAAATTCAGCCTTCCGTTAAATTTATTGATTCTGTAATGTCTGTTCATCTACTGCTTATTGTTTATTCCATTACAGTACAAAATAATCCAAACATTATTTTCATAAATTTATTGTCGAATTATGTCCTAGATAAACAAAAAAAATAAAAAATCACTAACTTATTTTCACTTATATTTCCTATTGGTTCTTCATCCTTCCAAATGATAAATGCTCCTTAAAATACACATACAGTCCGTATTATTTAGTTTATTTTCGATAATATTTCAGAATATCAGTTCCATTGCTCAATTCTCATCATTGCTTTTGAACAGGTACCAAACAACCATTTTTAAATATTTGAATTATTTTAATTAATTACACCAAAAAGACACGCAGGCAATTCTTCCAATTTTAAAATATTTTG
>JAGVSQ010006737.1:0-16019 GCA_022683975.1 Rhyacophila evoluta | reverse complement strand
AGAATTTAAAATCAATTTCCATCAAGCACCATCAGTCGAAAATATTAATTACTAACAATATATAATAAAACGTGTTTTTGAATAAATACTAACAATGTTTACGGTCAAAACTAATATAGAAGGCATGTTGTCATGAGAAGAATATAACATCTTATTAAGTAATTTAATTTAAAATTTAAATATAGCGGTAGAAATGTAAATGTTCAAAACCTTTATACGAGTGTATAATCAATAACAAGTAAAACTTAATAGATGCAAAGCCATTAATTCTAATAAGAGTGTATTAATTCATTTAAACATTCTTTCAATTCAATCAATTATTCACCGACACAATTATAAAAAAATATATAATATGTGAACGTATGCAGTGTATATTCATGTAAATTGAATATTTAGAATCAAGAAAACGAAGACTTAATCGAACAGTTAAATTTTCCATCACTAGATGGCCGGAGTATTTTGCTTAGTTTAGAAAGTTTCACCTTAATTATGAGTATATTAATTATGTTTAAATGAAAATAAGGATTTAAACGCGTACATGTAATAATGCGTAAGTATTTTTAATGTAATAATATGTATTTAAAGATTATGAATAATGAAAATTTCTTAATACAAACACTGTAAATTTTAAGTATGATGATTTTAAAATAGCCATTAAAAGATGGTACTAAGATATTATGTAAAGGATTTATGAGTACGTGCTGTTTATTACATTCACAAGTAGGTACAAAAAATGGGAAACTCAAACTGGTTTTCGTATTGCAATTATTTTAGACATATTGAAAATACTTACAACAAGAAACGAGAAATGGAGCTAGCGGCGTAAGGTTGTTTACTTGTTATTCAAGTATTTATGCCAACAAAGATAACGAAACTTTTGGGCCAGATTTTTTTGCAATATGTGTTAAAAATAAAATACAATATGCCAAGTAATGTCTGAATTTATGCCAGTCATAATGATGCTGTAATAAGTATCCGTACCTTTAAAAAAATCTACAAAAAGCTTAAAATTCAATGCTTGAATCACCAATATTAAAATGCAAAGTATAATTTAATAAATATATTTACGTGCATTGAGCTTATTTGGATTCTTGCTTAAAACGCGTACAATATTAATTTTACAAATACACATCTAAAGGTCAAAATATGTCATCGTATTCCTGTATAATCATTATACCTTAAGAAACAGTCGTAAAATCTATTTAACAGAGAGATTGAACATGAAAAATCGGTTATTTCAAAACTCAATTTTTCAATTTAACGGCTTTTACCGGTAATACGACGACATGTATTAAAAGATTTTTTCAAATACACTGATTCAACTGGTACTGGTAATGCTTGCTATAAATACATATTTCGGAAAATCTGTTTTACTTGTGGTAAAATATCTTCATGGCAGATATTCTTGGAGATGCCATATGCCAGTCATATGATATCCTTAGGAAGTAGATATAGAAAAATATGAATATCAGAAAATATCTGCTTTAACAATTATACAACTAAAATATATGTAGAATTGAAGAAATAGTAGTAAGTAAAAAAAAAAACATTTTATACTATGGATTATTAACTGTTTATCGTTATATTTTGATATCAAACATACTTATAATAAGAATTTACCCTAATTTTTATAAGCATTAGTCACACCTAAATATTATGATTTTACAATACAAATAAAGTAAAATTTTTGTGACTTAGGTCTGTTTTCTTATAATAGTAAAGAAGTGTAAGTATTCCATTATTGAATTGGGTTTTTTTTTAAATCAACCATAGACAAGGAAACTCATTTTTAGTTTATTTGGCAACGCTGCTCGTTAAAATTATAACGCTTATCAAATTGAATGGTGCGGTGCTGTCTGATTTAAAATCGATAATACCAATAATAATAATAATTCGTCTAGATTACGCAAGGCCACCGTCCAGTAGACCGACTGGTTTTCTGGTCAAATCCCCGCCAGGGCATGTTGCTCCACATATTCAATTTATGATTTTACAGCTACAGCTCAAGCCGACGCGATAAACCAAATTAAAGATACCTAATACAATGTAGCTCAATTCAGCATATTTGACGGATGAATTATTAATTTATCAATCACTTATAAGTATACACGAATCAAAATGTATTATTTTAATAAAGGAGACTCTTTTTTAAATAAATAAACGATAAATTAGGAGTAAAAAATAAGTGCAATTAATAGTATTGTATAAACCGATATGTTAATAGTTTCAGACGCCAATTTTTTGTGAAAAATATTACATACTATTTCATAATTTAAATAAATTTCAAGTATTTTATATCGTTATAAGATAAACAAAGCAATTTATTTATTTATCTGTTGGTCAGATTAATACAACTTAATGCTCATTTTATATATATATGTATTTTACATTTCGTAATCAACGAAAAAAGACGTTTGGATATATTTGAATACAAAAATCGATCTAAATTATTTTAAACTGGTAAACTTCTATATGTGACATCACTGTTAGCGGCCTTTCGGCATCTTCAGGCTACATTATATGTGGGCAGTGAGCAAATATATAACATACTAGTAGATCAGTCAAAAATATTAATTATAAAAATCGATCTGATATAATATTACAAGCAACCAATCTCAAAAGATTTATACTGTCAAAAATAGAGAGTAAATGTTACTTTAAGATGTCTCAGATATAAAAAGTTAAAGTAGTAAGCTTAGTAATAAAAAGGAAGAGGATAAATTGAAAAAAAATAGTTGTCAAGTGTCATGTTTAAGATAAAATAAAAATGTTTTTCAGGTTTTTGCATTTGATATAGAACACGGATTAAATTCGTTGTTTTTAGAGAAATAAAAAAAATATGAAGTGTTTAGCTAGCGCAATATAAATCTATAAAAATGGGTAAAAATTGATTGGGTAAATGTTTAAGAGCCAATTCTTTAAGATATATTATTAAAACTATTAAAATAGTAATATATTATCAAAGTGAAGTAATCCATTTTAATATTAAAAATATACAATAAAATATGGTTATCGAATAATTCTTGTAAATTATTATATACTAAGTAAGAACCTCTTGAAAAACTCAGTCAGTTACTGATTTTTTCAAGATTCGTCGCCGACAGTGATTATATCTGTATTTTCAGTATCCGCAATGGAAATTAGCAACGTGTCAAAGCAATTCTTGTAAAACGATCGACGTTATTTTTGATTAAATATGACACATTCAACAATTGTGCAGTATAGCGTTTCGCCAGAAGCTTTTTTATTATATGCCTTTCTTGAAATACTTGAAATACTTCATATTAATATTTATATCGATTTTGTAAAATCCCAATTATTTATTGAATATTAGAAAATATTTACACGCTTTAATGGTTGAGCTACGCTGGGAGTTAAAATGTAAATAATAAAAAATAAAAACAATTTGTAAGCATTAATCCAAAAGAAGATTCAGATCTAACATATGATTTTTATAAGCCTTATTATATATTAAAGTTACTTGTATATTTTTTTTGGTCCAACATATTTTTTATACATTCTAAAAACTTGTTTGTTGACCACTCGTTTTCATTTTAAGTTATATAATTATTAATTTTTGTGTAAAATTACTTGCGATAAAGAATATGGTTGAAACTAGCTTTAAAATATGAATTATTTTTCAAAGATAAACCGTCTTCTTAAAAATATAAGTTATGTAAATATACACGCAATAAATTTAGTTGATTATTTGTGACTCACCGTATGTTTATTTATAATAGTATACATAGAAGTTCTGCTATTTTAAATGATGCTTATATTAAATTCCTATTTTAATTAGCTCTTTTTGGTATATATATCAACTAGAGATTCCTCTAAATAACATAATTTATAACTTAATATCATTCGTTTGGTTTTAAATGGAATTTAAATCTAGCTTAATATAAGCAGAAATAATTTACTGTAACTGTTTGACATAAGGTCATTTCTTAATCGTCGAATTATAATTCACCGCAAGTCCAATGTCACTTACAATGGACATATAATGTAGAAGTGGATTGTGATTGTTGTCGTTGTTTTAAAAAATCGTGATATGAATCGTGATAGATTATGGTAAAAAATAAAATAAAAGCTCTTGCATCACTGAGCTGCAACTATAGCATTAATATATACCCATAATAATAACAACTTTTAAGACTAAAACGTTTTTCTTCACGATCGCTTTAATAATAGTAATAGATTTTCATTATATTTCATATTATAGAAAAATTGTGATTTGATATTTTTTGTACATTATCCGTTATTATTGTTGGTGGTAGTTATCATATATGTCAACAAAAAATCATTACAAAATGGGTTTAAAATACAGTGATTAATCTATAATCGTATTCAAAGTAGTTTTAAAACTGTATTGCTGTGAATAATAGTTGTATCAATGTATCAGTTTGGCCAAATATTAATAGAAGCTACTACAGTGTAAGTTGAAAAGCTTTACACTTTAAAGTTTACTTTATTCAAGTGATCAATATAAATATATACACTTTCAAGTAGCGAGTAAATATTTCAATAAATAATACATTTTTGTTTAATATACGCTTTTCCTTTTATCTATACACATTTTAAATACATATATGTATGATGCTAATGAAGAAAATTATCATTTAATTATTTTTATACAAGTTTCTATTACAAAATTGACATTTAAATATCAAATATCCAACACTTTGGATAAAAATGATCGTCATCGTCTTAAATATTTTTAAAAATACTCATTCTTATAATACATAACACATTGAGAAAGACGTTTATACTATTAGCGTTGAAGATATATTATAGAAATCGAAAGTTGAATGAATGCAATAATAGTGTTGCACAATAGTCATTAATCAGACGTTAAGTGTAATAATATGAATGTTATGATAATTTAGAATGACTTCCGTCTTATTATCAATCGGATCCCATAGAAAGTAAGTATTTTTGTTTTCATTTCCAAACATTTTTTTAAAACAAGATAAGTTTTCGCTGGTCCATTCATACGATGAAGCTCTAATTTTTTGTCGGTTTATGTATTTTAAACAAACGAACGTTTATTCGAATGAGAATTAATGTAATTTTACAAAATATTTTTTGGGTGTTTTATCGATAAAGTTTTTGTTAACTCCGTAGACCGATTTGTCTTTTGAAATATTTCTTCCTATTTTTTCGTGGATTGATTTAGTATTTCCCTATGTTTAGTCTCATCTTAGGATGAATACTAAAATAAAAATCGCTATCTATACCACAGTGAACCTAATTGCTAAAAATTTCCTTTTTCTATAAAGTTGGTATGTTTTAAATTGATTAGAGTACATCGATTAAAGAAAAAAAAACTAAAATTGACACTAGAAAGAGAACCTAGTTTATACGGTTCCAATATTATAAATATTTAAGTATAAGAAGAAGTAAATTTAAGTGAATCCACTAAATTTGTCTAAAGTAATGTAAAGTACCCAAAACCACTATTATATGTACATTTTAGAATAACTAGGTGCCTGAAATAGTAACATTTAAATAACTTTAATTATAATGATAAATATTGAGTAATGAATATATATAAATGTAAATATTATAAGGCGTTAGTTCCTTAAAAATGTACTATGATATAAAAAAGTAAAACATCTTAAATTTACTTCAACAACTTTAAACTTTAATCAGTGTTCGTTTTTTTTTTTTAATTTTGATAATATGCAAATTACGAGTGTACAGTTTTAATATAAATGCTGATAGATAAAGTCCAATACTAAATATTAAGCGCATCGCATTTTTGTAGTATTAAATTCAAGTCACAATAGTTACAGTTTTCTATTGTCAAAAATTGCGTCCTTGTACGGCGGCCACAAGTCATTAATAATGAGTGAAATGGTGTTGCAACACAATGCCGGGGAAAGTCCTCGGAGGCGGCGCTCGTACAATGTTGAATTAACCAACATCTCGATTACGTGTCATGACGCCATCGTTACTTAGGAACAGCTGATGTTATTCAAAACATCCGCTACAAGAAGTGTGCGGTGTGGTTGGTGAATTTATTAGTTAAACACAAAACAATACGAATTTGATAGGAGTAAAAGTATATTTCTTACACTACACAATATTACATAATATAACCCGTTTACTCTTAAATTGGTAAGACAAGAGTTGATACTCAGATAATTTTGGCATTGAATTCTAATTCAAGAGGTTTGTTTGCAATGTGATATCTTTCCAATCTTATCATTTGATAGAACAATTATTATTACTATTGCCTTCCGTAATATGAAAACATGTAAAATATAAAGATGTACAAAATTCGTTACAAAAAGTGTGCTTTCTTACGACATTTATCCGATTAATTCAAACGCCGAAAAATTGATTTTACAAAATTATATAACTAAAAATCTTTCCAACACGCGTTGTCACAGATTATCCGTGATATATATATATATTAACGCTTGAAATATTGTTCAGACCATGAAAATTACTTTTTTGTAAATTCAAAATGAACACCTGTGATAATTATATATGAAAATTTTAAATACCTGACTAAAATACTAATAATCATTTATTGTTATTTTTGAAATTAAGAGGTTTTTTTCATGAAAATTAGTCGTCAGTCAATTGATTTCCAGTACAATTCAGTCCAGAATTTTTGGATTTCTAAAATTCAGTAATCGACAGGGAATCGAGTCCATAATCACAGATTCTGAAGCAAGCATTCTACCTCTTAGCTACCGAGGAGATGTATATACGTATAATTCAATATTAAACTATAAAGATATTAGATTAAGAAAATGAACGTTTGTTAATTTAGATAAAAATACAGGTTTAATTCGTTTGTAATTTCTTAAAAAATATATTTAAATGTATGCACAAGAATGTAATGTAAGTCTTATTATATAAAATGACGTCGTAGATACATTCTAAAAATACTTCTAGTAACATCACGCATGTGGTATAATAACAAACTGTTCCGTTATAAAATGGCAAAAAGAATTTATCTCAGATATTATATTGGTCATCATCAATTATCATTTGTTATTTAGTCGCCACTTTCATTTTGTTATTATGAAAGTTGGCGCCGTTTTGTACACGTAAGTTGCGTTTTCGATACATTGAAATGTGCCAGTTGATGATGTATAGCTTCTCAGAACGAGTGATAATAATAATATCATGATGATGTTGTGCAAGGAAGTGAAAATGTTGATTGAAGAGAAATAAAAAATGCAAACTGATTTGCAAATTTGTACCATAACCAAACAGAGACAGACAAAATATGTATCAATTGTGTAAAAGATTTATGAAATAATTAATGTATGTTAATTTAATATTCTTGAGACTTTTCACATATTTTCTTTGCTTCAATACGTATTTTAAAGTATATTTTACGTTACTTTACTTTACTAATATGCATGTATTTTGTAATTGAGACGAAATGTATAGTATTTATTGATCAATATTGGTTAAGTTCGATATAATTAAAATTTACAGCTATTAAATTGAAGTGTTTAAAAAAATTCGTCGATAGTTATTTTGGTATAAGATATTTACAATAATTATATACGTAAACAAAGACATTAAAAAGGTTAGCTTTTTTCGGTAGATTGAAGTATTAAAAATAATAAAAAAACTAAGACCATATATTTCTGGAATATTTAAAACTATTAGGTTGTAAATTTACTTCATGTTCAAGTAAATTGCTATTTCAAAAATACGTTAGAATAATATAGATTGCACATTTAATAAATTTAATTAGAAAGAAAGCTAAACTAGTCTAATGTTAAGTGATATTGAAAACTGCATAAGATTCACCATATTATATTATATTCATCTTATTTGTTCTTGTATGTCAGTTTGCCAAACTATTCTAATTGAAGTATATATATGTTTTTTATTATTAATAACAAAAAAACTGAAACTGTAATGAATTAATTCATCCTAATTTAGAATATATATATTAGTCAATTATTTGAAAATATTAACAGTAATTTTTAATTACCGTTTTTAAAACATGATTTACGATTCTATGTAACATATCTTACATGAGTTTCCATAAAAGTAGTAATAAAACCATTCTGATAAAATTATTTACAATTTTCTTATATGATACAAGGTTGTTGAGAGTTGTTATAGTGTAATATTTCATCATAGTGATATATTAGGTGCAAGCATCTTTTGCTGTTAATGCGGTTTGCGTGATCGGATTCGATATGCATTTAAATAAATAAATTAGTTAGAGGCTATAAAGAAGTATACGCACATGAAGTTACTCAACAAAATAAAATTGAAATCTACTATTAATTTTTAAATAAACATACAAAATAACATATCATCCCCAACGTACTGAAGGGCGCATCTATAAAGAGGTTTTAAAAAACGCGATAGAGAACATGGTTGGAAAATTAATCATCGTAAACTACGTTTTCTTATCATGAAGCTCCAAAGTGGAGTACATGGATATGTGCAGTATGAAGACAGATTATTTTTCGCAAGAGTTGGTTTTCAGTAAATTACTCAACCAAATAGACATCAAGTCCTGCATTTTCAGATATTTTAAAAATCCAGCAGATGTGGTAATCTAATTTGCATTCCTTAGATCCAAGCTATCCTTTCAACAACCGGGAAGACTTCGTTTAAGAGTATCTTTAATATCGTTAATGCTTTTTATTTTTTTTGTTATATATATAGTTCATTGATGTTGAATTAAGTGTTTTTAAGTTTACTGACCTACAAGATCATCACCAAAACAATCAGTATTTGCTTACTCCAGTGCGATATATTATATACCGCAATACAGTTAAATTACGTAGTAAAGTATATGGAAATAAAATAAAACGTAACGTGCTATAAAAGCTATACACACAAGCTTTAAAATTTTAAACTTTCCGATTTTATTACTGCCTGTAAACGTTAAGATCCATTCAATTTATGTCCCATGTGTTAATTTTCTACCGTGTAACAGAATATGTTATCAATCCAATGAAATGATATTGGAATATTGTAAAGTGTTATATTTAAAAGGTCAATATGAATTTAATATAATTGTTTATTTTGCATATTTGTACATCCGTCTCAAACTTCTGATATTACCTGATTTTAATATCTTTCTGTGTATGTGATGTCACGCATAAAAGGATTTCAACGCGTCGACAAGATCGCAGATAAAATTACGAAATCTACCGCATGTTGGACCGATAAATTGTTTGCATATATTATAACAAATGTGATACTTTAAGCTTATTAACATTAAGATAAATCGGTTAATTATGGTTGCGAACTTATTACACTAGGTATCATAATAATAATATTTTTCATAATGGTGTGATGTGTAATTCAACGTTTATAATATATAATATAAAACAATATTTTTTATAGTTCCATTAATTTTAAGTTCATTCTTTGAGTAAGAAATTTTATACTTGTTTACTAGGATGATTAACCGATCTTGCTGACTCCATAGAACTTAACGTACGCGCCCTGCATCAAGAAAATACGAGTCCCGCACCTGTCCCACGTGCATGACCGATTGCCCATCGTTCATCCATATGCTCCACTTTCGGAGCAGACAAAATAAAAATACTAGTATTATGTTTTATGAATAAGACAAAATAAACGACATTGAAATTATAAAAATGAGACACAAATCAAAGATGATTGTGATATTCCATCATGAAGATTATGTATTTCGGTAGGACATCTATTTAAACATCTTTATACAATTTTGTGAAGGAACATGTAAGTTGTAAAAATGATGTTTGAATTGATTATGATAAATATATGATCATTTAAAATATGGCATCTAATTATTGAATTGTTAAAAATATCTTAAAAACTTATTTTCTTTATACAACGTTCGCTGTGTAAATGAAGAATATATAATAGATCTACACAGGGTGAAGATATCCAATATTTAATAGAAGTGGAATATATGAATTCCCGCAATTTGTATTGTCAGACAATTGCTCAACCTAATGAGCATACCAGTCTTACATTTTTGAACATTTTTTAAATCCGAAAGATGTGGAAATTGAACCAGCATTACATATATTGTAAGGCGTGCACGCTAACCTCGAGGCTACCGGTTAGGCTTTTTATGACAATGAAATTAGTTATCTAATAAAAACATAAAGTATAAAGAGTGCATGTAAAAGTTTTATGAAAATTTTGTTGGTGACTAAAATGCAACTCATCGGTCCGTGTTTTACTTGTTTTTGGGCGGGATATTTTCAGTGCTTGGAGATAATATAACGGAGTGCCAATTTTTAATTAATCACCTAATTTCGTCAATAATAACAACTAAATCATTGCATATTATTGTTAATTATGAAACGGCTGTGACAAAACACCTCTTTCGTTTCATACCGAGATATCGGAGCTCAAAAATATTTTGAAATTGTTTACACAACTCCGGAGCCCTGAGTAAACTAGCCGAGTGTTAACAAATAATAGTCGAACGCCAATTCGACACAAGCGAATGGAAAAACGTCAAACGAAAAAAACGACACAGCATAACCGAGAAGAAAGTGACTGATTTACTTATGCAAGTCAGGCATATCCAGGCGGTTCGCTTAAAAAGTAGCTCCACTTACCAAAAGCTGCCCGTATTCAGTCGCCTTCTAAAAGAAGTATCACTTTATTTTAACGTATCAATTTTGTATTATTAAAATTCACTTTTTATTTTTGTTTTACCAATTTTGTACAAATATACTTATAATAAAAAAATACCGAACCAAATTTAGGTTATATTAAATAGCCATAAAAAGAAATAAAAATAATTCAAATTTGGAATCGAAGTGATTGTTTTATTTTTCTATGTGCGTGACTTCCGTATTTTTTAAATTGGATTGCCATATAAAGTGAAATAAAAATAATTTAAATTTCGAATTTCAGTCGATCGTAAAATTTAAACATTATTATCGATGTGTGGCTTTTGGTAAAGAAAACTTCATTGATAATCGGTCGTAGTGTATGGCGAGAAATCTCAATAATAAAAGCGTATTGAAATATGTATGATATAAAACATGAAAGTAAAAGTGTTGGCTGCGCTACGGTCCAGCGAGACGGCGACAACTTTCAACTCGGGCGATGACGGGTGTTGCCAGCGCAATGTGAGGTGTCGGTTTTAAAAATCGATCATAGAAACATGCAAATTCGATTAGCCTCAAAAGCATAATTATGCGGTCATTTGTCTTCAAAAGTCGTTACTTATTTTATGAAATAGCGTTTTAACGTTAAAAAATTTACAAAATATACAAGATATTCATGTTAACACTTTTGTTATCTCAACTTTTTGGTTAAATAAAAACTACTGTACCATATAAAAAAAGTTAAAAATAGTTTACATTTGCATGTAAATAACAATTTGCAGTTTATAAGATACAAACTGAATATCCTAATAGATATTATTTATTATTCACATATATAGATATTTTATATGACACTTTTTTGTCTGATATTTGGGGTAAAACTTTTGAGATAACATCTGTTGAACATCAATACCTTGCATTTGATCCAAAAACGGGCAACTGTATCATGCCGGTAATGTTAATCACTTTGTAAGCACTCACTTATATCATATATACTCCGAACACTAATTAAACACTTCTTAAAGTCGTTAATTACTTCACGTTTTTTGTTTAACATTTTGGAAAAAAAAGTCGTTCGCCGTTTGGATCAGATATATCTTTTTTAAAATACACCTACGTAAAAAACGTTGAGACACATTTTCATAAAAAAAATGACCTTCAAATGTCATTGTGTTAAAAAAATCGAATTGAAATTTCTTACATGGCAACAATTGACCGATAAAAATCTGATTTCCCGCCAAAATATTCAAACGTAAAGAACAATCCGTTAAAAACCCGTATGTGCGCGCGTTTATTTTTCGACGGCTTGTTTGTAAATTGCACGCAAAATTGTTCGGTGAACGTGTGATAATTTAATAAACAATCAGTTTCAAAGCGTTGTTTTGCAGAACTTACATCGAAGAAGAGCGGGTTATATTTCCAAGCGGTCTACAGACGCGAGCTATCGTCACAAGATGAGAACTGTGAATGATATTCTTAGATCGCGGGCTGACTTACGAGCCTTCGTCCCCCACCCCGGGAAAACTTGCAGCCGGCCAAAAATATTGAAGCCCCCACCCTTAGAAAATCTAGATTGAGACTTTGATATTATTAATACTGGCTGTGTAGGTTGCTACATGAAATACCTGTGTGACGTATTTAATCACTTGTAATAAAGTTTTTTTTTAATTGTGTTGCATTTTTATCGATTGATTCACAGCCGTTCACCAAAATAATGCACTAATTAAAGCTCGCAAGACTTGGCAATGATTGTATACAAATATTTAGCGACGGTGAGCGAGAATTGTTTTCAATTTAACGCGATTATATTATGCCATTCAATTTAAAAACTTCGAAATATTTTTTGCTTAAAAATTCCATAAGACATGCATTTGACAGAAGTTGGTATTTCAAGAAGACCATAGACCTGATTTGTATAAAATTATCTACTTTATTAAATTTAAAATGAAAAATTTAGAAATTAAAGATATATACATTTTTATTTGGATAGTCTTAAGCTGACAAAGTTATAAATTAAAATAATACTAAAAGAAAAAGTGTAATGTGCCTATTTGGTTTTTATAACTTTAAGTTGATTTATTGTTGCTTATTTATTGTTTAGTATGATATTTTTTATGAATGTAGGTTTTATATTTTCAAAAATTGGTTTTACAAATTACTAATTTAGATAATAGTCGAAAAATTACGATGAGTAAAAAACTTAAAGTTAGAAAAATGTATCGTAAAAATAGTAAATTTGAAACACGTACCTGCCGTATGAATCTGTTGAATAATAATAAAGTTTTTAAAAAGTCAACGTTTGGTTAATGTTTCTTTGTAATTTACCAAGTGTTTTATTTCCTAAAGATCAACGATCTCGATACGAACTCTTTTTTGCAATACGTCCCAATTATTATTGACGTGACATCTTTGTTCTAGATTAAGATGAGGAAAACTTGTTTCTTAAATATTAAATATATGAATAAAGAATGAACTCGTTTGAATTTTAAAATAAGCCCACTGATGAGCAAAAACCGTCTTATAAATTATAGTACTAGAATAATGTTGATATAATAACCGGAAGAACATTAAACCTCTACTGTTTGATGATATTAAATATTCAGCACAAACTTTAAATCTCATATTATATCATATCTTTGTTAACTTAACTGATTACTTGAACCTGAATGTAATAGGTAAATATATATTATAATTATTGTGTACATCTATAAAAAATATCATCCTAAATCTGAAAAATAAAACATGTATATTTAGATGATAGTTAATTTTATATTTTTAATCACAATATATTTACTAGCTCATTGATTACTATCATAAATTGTTGAATTGAATTAATCTTTGTTAGTATTCAAAGTAGCTGAAATGTAAGCGTACGCGCATGAAGCCAGAAATTATGGGCTATATTCACCAATTTTATGGATTAAAAAAAATGCAAGACTCGATGCTTATTGATTTGAACAATTATCTGACAACAAATTCTCATGAAAATTAGTCTATCAAGGCATATATTCACGTTGTGAATATCCATATAAAGCACCTTTGAAGTGAATATGTTCTCACAGTGTATATCCATATGTCCCATTTTAGTGGAGAAATAAGATCAAAAAATATTTTTTGGATTTCCATAATAGTGTTGATATGTATAACTTTAATGTTTGATGAGGGTAACATCTTTGATTTAAGATATTACAATTGTAAATGTCGTAAGATTTGTAAGCTATAAAAATATTTCTGCAAAGTATTTTTTGTTTCGAATGCTTTATTCAGTGTATACTTATTATTTTCAAATAAGTATTGCTTATTGTTAAAGATGTTTCACGAAATTGTTTCTATTGTTCTATATTCTTACGTTATAGTATATGTATTTATTTAATTTATGTTTATTGCGTCTATTGAGAATTTGATGCTTGTCGGATATTTATGGAAATAGTGCCTAAAGTAGGCTTCCAAATTTTATTGTTCTTCCATTATATTGAAATAAGTTGTAGAAATATTTTTGCTGATTCATAAAAATCAAAATATTTTCATTTAAATAATTCAAACTGTTGTTATTTTTTTGTAAAATGTGTTGCAAAATAAGTAATGTACGTAACTCTCAAACAGCAAACTATATTAATATATTTAAACTATATTAATAAAGTTTGATGTTTAATTTTGAACAAAATATATTGAAACACTAATAAGAAAACAAAAGCTCATTGATTGTTCATTGAAATGGAAAGTTTTTTTATCAAAAATATTAAGAGACTATTTTACGCACGTTTAAAAAAAATGTTTCAATGGCGATAAAAGTGATAAGTCACAAGAAAGTGATCATTACCTGCGTTTTTCATGTAGAAATAATAGTCTGTGGCTTCGAAATTTAGTTAACCCAAAATAAATCAAGTAAGTGTGCGAAAGAAAATAAAATTCATTGTTTGTACCGGTAATTTAATTGTATCTATTTCGACAATCGGTTTTTTTTACATGGTGGATACGTTTCACGCAATACCATTTAAAAAATAAGTATACTAATATAAAAAATAATGGTGGATAGGTTTCCTTATATAAACATCAATGGATGTCAAAAAATAAAATTCGTTATGTCTATCATATTTTAATTTTATTAATAAAATCGTAACAAAGGTTATTCACTAAGAGACTATAGACAAAATCGTTTATGCGCATTTGATACGACGTCGCTTTCATCACTTGAATTATCCGGAGCCTGTGTAATACGATATACCTTTCCAAATTTTTGGGTTTGATGGATTTAAACCAATTTTTTGTAAAATGTAGCACCGTTTTGTTTTTGAACCATATAAAAAAAGAGTTTGGTGTATATTTTGTAAAAAAATGAATTAAAATTTAATATTTTCATCAAGGAAAATCAAAAAAATAAGTTTAAAATCTGAAATAAAAATTAAAAAAAAATCATTTTGCTTTACTAAAAAGCGATTGTGAAATGGATATGGTTAAATAAAGAAATTTTATATGGATGAAATTTTACTGGCTGTCCGTTTTCGTATTTTGATATAATAGCGGAATATATATCGTGGAAAGGAAAAAAGATGTGATTCTCAATTTTCGAAAATAGCTTTTACTCGATAATCAGAATATATACAGCTTAACATACGTTCTATCAAAAAAATATAAACTGAAAATGCCGAATTTATTCATAAATGTATCTTTCGAGACTTCCATCGAACTCATTTTATTGTTTTTCTTAAGTAACTTATTAAATTAATATCATATTAAGTAAATAAAATACCAGTTTTAATCTTCATGTATTCTATGGCTCAAAATCATTAAATAAACGATTTTATTGCCTCCTATAAAATTTGTTCTATGTGGGTTACGTCCTGTTTCCTTTCCACCCTCGATATGTTACTCAATAGATCCCAAATTCTAAAACAATATTGGGATATCCTGATTTGTTTTTTTATATGCATACTTTGGGCGTTTGTATGAGTTCTAGTATATACAGGAGGACTAATTTACATATTTGTGTCACGTACATTAGTCAAATTGATTGTGCTAGAGGTTATACAAACCTACACAAAATATTGTAAAGCTATCCCACTGCTTAGGACAACCATAAGTAGATTGATTGTTAATTAAAATACTATTAAAATAAAAAAATTTCTTGAAAAATAATATTTAAACAGCAATAAATTATTTTTAATATAAATTGACAGAAAACGCTACCTGACATATCTAGTAAAAATGGATAGACATATGAAAATAAGGTTTATTCGTTTGATATAAAAAATATACATAAAAAATTTAAATATATTTTATTAAGAAATATATTAATGATATTACACATCTATTGTTTTATTTATCTGTCTTCCCGACAGCATAGATCGATTTCCACATCTGTCGCATTAAAAAAAAAAATCCATAAATGCAAGTCTAGATGCCCATTGGGTTGAGCAATTGTCTGAAAAATATTTCTCGTGAAAAATAATTTTTTTTTTTTTT
>JAGVSQ010006736.1:5729-16020 GCA_022683975.1 Rhyacophila evoluta | reverse complement strand
CAAACGAACGAACGAACGAACATACATATTTTGACTTTTATATATTAGATTATATGAATGAAAATATATTAACCGTAAAAAATTAAATGAATAACGTAATAACCGTTATAAACAATGTATTTTTAGGATTAAAAAATGGTTTTAAATAAAACACGGAAGATGTTCAATTATGAATCAATAGCGTAGTTGGTAGTGTCTGCGCCTAGCAATTTGAGGAATGCGGGTTGGATCAGCCATCTGTTGAATTTAAAATATCCAAAAATGTAGGACTGGATGCCCATTGGGCTGAGAAATTGTCTGATAAAAGATTCTCGCGAAAATGATCTGTCAATACGTTTTCACATTGCGGAGATCCATATGCGCCACTTTGTGAGCGATCATAGTAAAAAAAAGGTTGTTCAATTATTAGAAATCGTTTTTGAATAAATATTATTCGTCATTCATTACTTCTACATAAGTTTATAATGTTTCCCTACTGCTACAATATATTTGGAGGTTATGTAAAGATAAATCATATGCTTATTGAGAAAAAAATAGTATTGTATTATATATGCCATTAGATAGACAATCTTAAAGCTTGGTAAGTAAATGCACCAAAAAGCCTAGTGGAAGTATGTGATAGCTCAAAATAGAGAATGATTTTAGAATATACAGAAAGTCTCTAATCCATTCGTGAATTCAAGATGATCGATGGTTGGCGATAAATAACTAAAATTCAGTTTATACGGTAAGAATCTAGGCCGTTTGCACTACAAATTCAAAAGACCCCATGAAGAACGGGCATGCGTAGAAAAAGATCTCGGAGTGGAGTGTTGGTTTGGAATCAGAAGGAGTAAATTTCATTTGGTTAGTTGTATGTAAACACTCATAATTTTTTTAGCAGATTTATTTTAGTTAGCAATCCATCATCAATTTTTCTGCAACCCCCGTCAAATATTTTTCACTAAGACTGCCAAGCATTGAGTATCACTGATCTAGGCCATGACATCGACATCCATATCTAAGTTGGCTTAAAACGTTTAAGTGTATCATGTATTCATGAAATGATAACAAAAGATTGACTGATTTTCAATAAATGTTTGTAAACAATTGTCTCTGAACTGTAGACTTCTATGTAGTTATTCAAATATCGGTGGAAACTCTGATTCACATTTCAAAAATTACTCTGAAATCTTAAAAGTGTACAATAGTAGTAACTGTTAATTTTCGAATGAAGTTCCTTACAGATCCACTTTGATTTTCTCACTTGATAAGTTCATTTAAACCCCATAGCTTTGTTTCCAATGCCTTTGTCTCCTTAGACAGATAAAAATGCTTTTGTCGTTGTAGCTTTTCCTTTACTAGCGGTAGTGGCTATCATATATATATGAGTCAATTATTAGTGTCTTTATAATTAAACGTAATCTAATTGCTGCTTTGTTTAATCTTCTAAGTTACTCTGAAATATTTTCGGTTTTGTGTTTACCGCGTTCAACAGTTTCTGGAGATTTTTTAGTTTAAAAATATCACTAAGCTATAACGATATATTTAAATTTCATTATCATAACATATTTGTGATATTTAATTATCTTATATTATTATTATTATACAAGATACATATGCTAAGTATGTTTGCTTTCTTGATTATACCGATAGTGATATTAAATTAATTTAATTTATTTTAAACTTGTATACTTGTATTATTTATCTTCTAATAAGTTTTAAAGCTTCTTTTTGAATTAAATTAATGTTTTTTGAAGCTAAGGAGCACTAGAAGTACTGCGTTGGTCAAAAACATTATGTTTGACCTAACCCCAATAAAAAATAAAAATTTGTACCACTATCAGGATAAAAACTTAGCATCCATGTATAAACAGTAAAACAGGATGCGTAAAATGGGCATAATTCTTTTTAAAGCAGGGACGAACTGTGAGATAAGCAAGCGCCCGGCGTTGATCGTCTTTTCTTGTACGCGGTCCGCAATCAAAATCAAATAAAACATCTCCTTCGGCACTTTGGAGATTGCGTTGCGTCATTCTTCTTTGTATTTACGTCACTGAGATATTGTTACAACAACACAGAACTGGTAACAGCGTCGAGTAGGGCAATTTGAGTTATAACAGGTAATACGATTTACCGTTGATATTCGAGGGTGGCGATAAAAGGTACTGAATACAGGCCTGAATTAGCTAGATATAAAATTGTTAACATTTTTTCGCGTACTTCCTTACAATTTTGATAATATCGCAAATTTTGCGTCTGTTGCTTAATGCTAATTTTCACGAAGCAAGCAACGAATTGTACAAACATAATTGACACACAACAATAATTAAACACTCCTATTTTTTTCATTTTATATCCATAATTAAATTATTATTAGTCGGGGTATACTTTTTCTTCAATGCTTAATATAGTATTTATGTGCCGTTTTAAACTAATACTTTCAAACTTTTTTTTATTATGATACTCATTCTTGACATGCTATTGTAGATGATGCATGATTTTTAATAAATTATTTTATGTATTATATAAAATATGCATTTGTATGTAGCCACATGACTTCTGTTCAAACAATAAACAATTCGCTGATCCTCTCAACTAGATGAGGCATTTGTTCTTTTACCTTAAATTAAATTTAAGCCATTTAATTAGTGTTAGTTGATCTAAAAATGTGAAGGACATGTCTGGAAAAGGTACATGTAATATATGGGTGCTCAACGAGTTTTACTTTTGCCTTATATTTATTTTTTTATACGAGGGAGGTTCTGAACGTAGAGTGTGTGGATTTTCATAATGTGAAGGCATGTTTTGACAGATGATTTTTCACAATAATTGGTTGTTAGATAATGACTCGACCCAATATGTATCCAGTCTTGCCAGATTAACCTAACCGTATTTACTTTAATTAATATGCTGTATATGGATTTTTAGGATATGATTTTTGTCAAAAGATTAAATTCCAATAAGTTGGATCAAAATTTAAAGTTACGATTCATCAGGCTAGCGAGATAATCTGCAAGTTATTTGCCAATGATGGTACGAGTATTAAATAAAACACGATTCTCGTAAAGCTGCATAATGTTATTATGTATAATAAGATTGTACTTATCGCCGTATTTTTTAACAAATGGAAAAATATAATCAAACTTATAACCTTTATAGTGACCTTGGGATATAATAGAATAGTTCTAGCACTCTTCGCTAGATGTCACCAGAAAATGTTTGGACATTCAGAATCGTTTTCCCGCGGGAAAGCCTCTTCAAATAATGTTGCCAGAGGGAAAAAAGAAAAAAAACTTTTGAATACTCGTGAAATACTGCGCTACTCCCAGTGGCGTCAAGATTGACAAAACCATTTTTTTTGATATATTTTAATAATACTTTTTTTGCTTAAAACATGAAAGTATTCTTTCCAGTCATCTATGTATTTTTAAAAATATTTAATTTTGTATATTGAACATTTTTTAAAATTAAGATATGCATTTTTATCTGGATATCTTTAATTATTTATATGCGTAAAGGAGTATATATATTTTTTTATTTTACGCAAATTTATTAAAGATACGAAATGAAAATAATATAAATATACAACCAAAACAAACATGCATTGTAAAAATATATGAATAAACTTTATTAATTACACTATTTTCGCTTCCAAAGTGGAGCATATGAATTTACACAGTATGAAGATATTCACTCCAAAAGTATACAGATCCCCGCAATGTGAAGACGTTTTGATAGATTTTTTTTCACGAGAATTGTTGGTCAGGCAATTACTCAACCCAATAGGGATCCAGTCCTGCATTTTCAGATTTTTTAAAATCCAACAGATATGGGAATTGAATCCGCATTCCTCAGATTGCTAGGCGCACACGCTAACCTTTGCGCTACCAAAGAGACATAAATAGTTTTAACTAAAACAAAATTGGTAAGTACATGAATTTATGTGGAATATTTATGGAAAATTTTATAAGATTTTTATTGCAACAAAATCTGCTTTATTTTACAGTGTTAAAAATAATAAAAAAGTATTTTCACAATTGATTTTCAGCACACCATTGTAGCAACTCCACTCCATCTTGTATAATAATAAAAGAAAATACCCCACGACGGGGAGAAGGTTCTTTTTAAACAGAGTGGGGGTAAAAGGGGCAAGTTTGGGTCGGCGAAATCTGCGGAAAACATTTTTTTTATATTGGCAATAAAAGTTTTTTTTATCATTTCATCGCGGCTGTATACAAGCCGGGGTGAGAATATTTTTGAGTATTATTTTGAGTGAATGAGGTGAAGGGAGATTTCTCTTTGCCTAAATGTACTGCATTGTAGGAAACAGAACGAGTGTGAAGTCAATTTATCTTGATGTAAGCTTGTGTAATAATGCGACTGATCTTTTTGTACAAGGGTTTTTTAAGCCATACTCACTACGAATGTAGAGCATATTGTCGTCTTTGATGAAAAACTTACAGAACCTGCTTTTTTATCAAAATCTTGCTATTGTGATGGTATTAAAAAAATGAGCAAAATAGTGTACATACTTTTTAAGTTAAGACATAAATTTAAAACTTACCAACTATATACGCAAAATATTTTTGTTGGTTGGTGAGTTGTTTCTTGAAAGTGACGCTATAGATTCTTAAAATAACTATTAAATTTACCAATAGTAAAGTTATTTAAATGGCAGTAATAAATACGATTTGAGCGCGTCTAGCAATCCGGAGAATGCGAGCTCGATCTAATAGATTTTTAGAATAAAAAAATACAGGACTGGATACTCATTCGGTTGAGTAATTGACAGTTCCAGTTCTTACAATGTCAAGACGTCTTCACATTGCAAAAACTCACATAATTTACTTTCAGAGTAGATATCTTCACATTGTGTAGATCAATATACTCTACTTTGGGAGCGAACATGGTATACGAAGAAGAATAAATACAATAAATAAATACTTCTTCAATCATTTATTAGCGAAAAGAAATGTTAAAATAATATTATCGATCGATAGAGTACTGGGAATTGATCATCATCTTAAATTATATAATTTGTTTATAATAATAAGCTGACAGTTAAGAGATTAGTGAGGGCGCTTTTTTGTCAAAGGCTACAATGTCAAATCTTAGAGCTGCTTAAGATTTTGAAAAAAAAGTGCAAGGTTAAGTGCCCAATGGTTAGCAACAATCATATTATTCGTGGAAAAATATAGAGTATTAATTTTACGAGAATTAACGCACTCTATTTTTTTTCTTTTTATACCATGTTCGTTTCCAAAGTGGAGCATATGGGTCTACACAGTGTAAAGATATCCACATCGAAAGTGGAGTGTATGAATCACCGTAATGTGAAGACTTATAGATATTTTATATTTTTTACGAGAATCGTTTGTTAGATAATTGCTCAACCCAATGAGTATCCAGTTCTGTATTTTTGGATTTTCAAAAATCTGACAGAAGTGGGAATCAAATCTAAATTCCCCGGATAATTAGGCGTGCACTACACTCCCGGGAAGACTCGATTCTTAAAGTTGGCATATTTATTCCGTGGAAAACCATATCTACCATGGAAAGCAATAAGGACGTGACCCTAATTTTGTTAATATTGGATGTTTTCAATAATCATAATGTATACAACCGATGCACGTTCAATTAAAAGGATGTGAGCTGTAAATACCGAATTAGTAACTAAATTTAGCTTTAAGTTTTAAAAAAAGGTTCTGTAAAATTTGCTACCAGGGAAAAGAACTTCCACCGCATACATTATATTTGTTTTCCTTAAATAACTTCTTAAATTAATATCAAACTGGGTAAATAAAATACCAGATTTAGTCTTCGTGCCCCTTTAAATTGTGTATATTTAATAATTTTATAAACTATATGTTTTTTGTACCTGCTTTAACATGCGTTCTGTGTAGGTTACGTGATTTTACTTTTCCTTAGTCGATATGCATCATTTTTAGTGTACAAATGGAAAATTATACTTTATATAATATTACGTGATGGCTTAAATTTCAAAAAAATGTTATCGTCTTCTATTTTTTTTTACATTGTTTATTTATTATGTTTTAGACCATGCATACATTTTTTATTAAAATCTATTTCTTTGAGGTCACGAAAAAAATGTACGCAATATTCTATTTCCTTGCGTTATAACAAAAATAAAACATTTATCAAATAAATATTATATCACAAAGTGGAGGTAAGTAACTGAAATTTCTCCTGGAGCGAAAAAAACCGTGAAATTTTCCAACCCTACTTTTATAAGTTCGCGAGTGGGCAACACAAGCGAAGCGGTCGAAGGAGTGTTTTCCTTTTTAAATATGTATGTCCTTTGTAAGTTTCCCGTGATTTCAACCCCGTAACCTTTCGTCCCCCTCGCTTAAAGTACGTTGTATTACCTGTTATATTCAGCGAGAGTCTGCACTTAAGACTTTATTAGATTTTATGTATTTATTTTTATTGAAAAAAAAAACGGATTGGATAAACGTAAATTTTTATTTCAATTTTGAATATTATAAGATTAACTATTATCAGCTTACAATACAGCTATACATTCATAATATTTTTTGCAAAACGATTATATCGTTTTTTTAATGTAACCACGCTTAAACTCAATATTTGTATTTAATCTATTTTTTATAACAATTTGTGAAAAATTAATTTTTAAAAAAATTAAAGTGATTTTCGTAATTACTATAATATGTTCCAGTCCGATTTTTTAAAAGATACTATGTCTTATGTGTGACGTGTGTTATCAATTATTTCAATGTACTCACATTTGAATTAAATAATAACAGATTAATAAACATTCATGTAAACTTTTAATAATATATTAAAGATATCAATTGTATAATTTTGGTGGCTGTGTTTGTAATTTATTGAGTTAAGATACTGAGATTGAATTATATGTGTATCGTATAATGAAAACTGTAATTTCCTGATTGTGATTTGACTTTCAAGTTGTGTTTTGACATCATACATATGAACCACATTTGAAACAGACAGGGTTAAAAACATACAAATATTGTACATTAAAATATTATATAAATACAATATAAATAAAACTAAATTCCTTAACAAATAGAAAATCAGCAAAGAATATAAATGTAAAATTTATTAAATAACAATTTATTTTATAAATAATTTTCAACGGGGGATAATATATGTTACTTCTTATAAAAATAAAAGACCAAATTTTTTTTCACATAGTATCATAATATTAAATGATGTCAAGAGCCAATCCTCAAATTTTTCTAAATTTCAAATACATATAATAATGCAAACAAAAACCAGTAAATTATTATTGTTATACATATAGGATTAAATTTTTTCGTTGTCTAACAGCTGTTTTGAAAGAAAATAAGTCTTAGATATGTTAAAATACGCCAATAATTTCACAAACGTATATCACAGATTAACTCTTTATACGCGGGTGTTCATTATACAATATGTATAATATATACAGGAGATAAGTTTCAAAATGAACATAGAAATATGAAAAAAAGGGAAACTTTTTCCAGCAAATATATGGACTTTAAATATGTTTCGGTCTAGTTTTTGTAATACAAGTATCAAGTATTATTTGTATTATTCAGCGTTAATAATATCAGAAATATTTCAATACAACTTATGTGTACATTTAAAAAAAATATAACGCTCGTAAGATTTTTATTAATTACGATGTATTTGTCATACTATAAAAATATTTCGATAGTGAAATATAATGCATTATAATTATTTTAATGAAATAAACATCGTACATATATTTATTTATTTAATTTAATTTTATACGATGTATACATCCCAAATAATTCATTCAATGCAGTTATTACATAGAATACTGACAAAAAGAATAAATTTGTTAAATACAAAACATATTAGAAAAAAACCAATTAAAGACAATATGCAATCCAATTATTCATTTAATGTAAGGAGATAAAAAAAATTGTTGCCCAGTGAAGTAAACAAATTCTATTTTATAAATGTATGAAACAACATCAGCTTATACTGTCTCACTCAGATATATCTATAATCTTTACTATTTGATAACTAGTCAACTAACCTAAATTTGAGCCTTGTCATATGTAAATAATGAATCAAGTTAAACATGTGACATTTATATATGTTTTGTCTTAATATACAATATATAACATGTATTCACATTTATTGTATATATCACCAGCTTAATGATTGTGGGGTCAGAAGTGATCTGTTTAAAAATATTTTAATAAATCATAATGCTAATGATAATGAATATTTTTTTACTGTTACTTAAATCGTTAAAATCACAAGTTAACACTTTTACATGTTTTCTTTGAACAAATTCACTAAGAAAGCGCAACTTTTTACTCAAAAGTTATGGTTTCAAAGGTAAAAATAAAGCCATACAACATTATGATGCTAATACGAACAACTTTTTCATCTGCCACAGAAGAAACTTGAATATTTCAAAGAAGACGAAAGAAATGTGATTTTATGATGTCAAAAAATATGTAAAAAGTAGTACGGTAAAACTTTCCAACTCATATTATGTTATTAGCTGCATAAAGTAAGTTTGATTCTATATGTTTTAATATGTTTTGAAATAGATTAAATAAGCACGTTAGGAACTATTTACTTATTTCGATATATGCCTTTGCATGATGCATTTAAATAGTGATACATTATAACGATAAAGCATTTATATATGATGGTGCGTTATTAGATTATTCTAAAAGCACGTGATTCTACATGAAATTATTACGCAACATTTGCAACAACATTCAATGTGAGATAATATATATGAGGAATATAAAAACAAAGGGTTATAAAATGTATGGTGTCATAATCGATACGTTTATTTTTAGAATCATATAAACATAAACCTTATAAGATAAACCTAGAAGAAGAAAAAATCAGTTAAGCTAGTCAAGACATACTCAGTTATCCATTTTGTATCATCAATTTCACATTAGCTCTAAATAAAAGCCCTACGTGGGATCTGCTTCAGTGGTTTACAGCCTTTTTGCAAAAATAAAAAAAAATATATTTCGCATGTCTGTTTAATAAATCAGAATATATTTAGACGTAATTGAAAAAAGTTTTAGTGTAATATTTTTATTTTAAAATAAAAAATATTTACTTTATCTTACACTATATACTTAGACATATCTTATACTATAATACTTGAAATAAATTTTATTGAGAATATACGTGAGACGTATATTTTTACTGTCAATATTGTAAAAAAAACTGTTTTGTTTTTTGAAATTGATTGATTTTTTCGATCATACCAACATAATTTTATGCATCATATTTTCACGAGGATTGCTTTATATAACTTATAAAATATTTAAAGCAGCATTTTAAAAATAAAAATCAAGGATTTGAACATTAAATTAATTCAGTAACTAATTAGTAAAAGAGTATACAATTGGATGTCTTATCTGAGGTTATTTTTACTATTTTGTTTTCTAATTTTAATTTTAATGAAAACATTAAAGGTATAAAACGCGAATACTCAGTGTCGAATTGGCGTAATTACGTGAATTATATAATTTTATGGGAATAAAAGAAAACTATATTTTTTTTAGATGTTTACTTTGCAGTAAAAATGAAACCTTGTTACAATAATAAATTGTTGTTTTATAGTTTAGTTTATTTTCCGGATTATAAAATTATTTTTGAAATACAAATGATAGTGATACATTGTTTTGACACTTACCAATCAAGAACATACTGCCAATGAGTAATGTTAACCATTCAAATATATATTTATATATTTTTTGGTAATAAATATATTTAATTATGGTTTTTGTCAACTGCAATGAGGTTTACCTAGTAGTTTATATCCTACAGAAGAGAGTTGAGTAATCGATAAGGCGCATGGGAATTGAAAAAGAAGCCTTCGTGAAGAAATAATGAATATTGGCATCTAAAATGGCCACTGTGATCACTCTTATTATTGCAATCTCCATTTCAATAAAATTTATTATATACATTAACCATATACGTTCTCGTTCATATGTGTATGCAGACACCATATGACTCGTCTTCACAGATTATTTTTATAATTATTGGTTTGCAATCCAATTAAGTCATTAAGAAAATTAAATAATACATGTGTTATGAAGAGGATGGCGTAGTTATAACAAATTCTAAATTGTTATTTTTTATGAACATGTTAATATCAGTGGTTAAAAATGTTTATTTAATGATAATCGTATTGAGTTATTTATTTTTTTATAACTATGAAACTTTGGGTATGGTATTAACCGAATAAAATTTATGGTAATTTAATTTTACTATAGCAGACAAATGAAATTAAAAAAATATTTATAAA
>JAGVSQ010006735.1:0-16020 GCA_022683975.1 Rhyacophila evoluta | reverse complement strand
CGACATTTTAAGATATGATTTTCACCGTTTTTACGAATCATCAATCGATATGAATAGTAATTATTAGTTAATATCTTTTAGAAATATTTTTTTCTTAGGGTGGATTTTAAACAGTTTAAAGATTTTTATAGCTAGACGAGTACAATTCCTAAGCACGTCTTGTTTGTATTTCTCATTTCTTGAACGTTTTTGCTTCTCTTATATCTCTAAAATATATACTTTTGGTATCCACGCAGAAATAAAAAGGTTTTTTTACAGTTTATTACATAAATCAGTTCAAGAATAAACTGAAATATCAATGAAAAATAGTGCGATGTTATATCATACTAATGACTACTAAGGCTTTATTTATTCAAAAATATTACTTTATTTTCTCCTTTCTCTTAATGTATAATACAACAAATTTGAAAATGCGCCATCAGAATTACTAACTATTTTACTTGTTGTATTATTATTTTTTATTTGTTTGTGATTGTATAATTTAAAACAAAAATATTATTAAAACACTATATTTATTAATAAAAGAAAATAGCTTATTTCAAAATCAATTCAGGTGGTTTAATAATTTACGTATCAAGGTTCAAATTACGTTTTGCAATATGAAAGATTTAAGCCGATTTTTATCAAACGTTGTCTGTACGTAGCTCACGCGATCTGAAGGATGTATGTTTGGAAGGAATGAAAAACGATTACGGCTATTTGATGTTTTGTATTTTTTTACAGTGATCTTGTAATTTTGCACTAGCATTAGTTTAATAATGGTAAATTTATGTATCAAACTAACGATTTATGAAAAATAAATATCTCATAATATTAACATTGTATAACAATGAAATAATGAAGTAAAATAAATTTCGTTCTGGCTGAAAAAACGGTTTTTTTATTTTACTTAACGGAGCCGGCGTTTCTCTGCAATATGAAAATTGTCTTGACTCATTATTTGAAACGAATAGAATAATCAATTAAGACATGTTAATTTTATTTTTAGAATATATTCATAAAAAGTAATATGTATTAAAAGTGAAAATCTACCTGGTATGGATGGATACGTGGAAGTGCATAGATTCCCAATTTTTTTGGAAAAAAATACTCAAAATTACTCACCGCCCCTTTCTCATTTTTTTAACCACGTAATAGGGCTAGTGTCCCCAAATGCTAACGAAATTTCTTATTTTTTTTACCTTGCATAATTAAGTTATTATATTAATTTCTTCTGTAGAGCCAGCGTCCATTATAGACCGCCCAAACGCCCCCAAATGCTTCCATATCCACTACCACCCCTCTAAGCGGCCTCAGCGCCTACTTTGGGAATCTATGATTTACTGAATCGCTTATAAATAATTCTTGTCCAATCAACAGCGAGAATTTACACAGTTTGAAAACGACAGTTGAGGTTAAGGAGTATTATGTGTTACAGGATATTTATCCGTATTAAATTATCCACCGCTTTCAAAAAGTTTAACTTCACATGAAAGTAAATATGTGAAAATATTACTACTTCGTGTGCTCTTATAAAAGCCCTAAACAATTTCTTCAACGGCTCCCGTAGCGTTAATATAAATATGAATAAATCATGCTTAAGTATTGCCTTCATAGTTCTTTCAATTCCCTACAGCTTTACACATACCTATCATACTTTACGGCCGTGGAGCTTCTTTAATCAGACGTTAACAACTTTCAAGATATGAGAATCCTAAATAGCCAGTGTAAATTCCTCTGTAGAATTTGTTAACATGAAAGGATGTGCTTATATTGATTCATAGTACAATTTAACAAGACGAGTAACCATCGATTATTTTATTAATAAATAATTTTTGTATCTTTTCGTTTTGTGTATAAAACCTTTCAGTTAAAGTTCAGTAAGCTATATCGTTTCACGGCAATTAGTTTGTATGTGAATATGTATTTATAGGCCGAAATAAATGTGTTGAACAAACTTCCATCCATCCTCTATCGAAAATATCAAACTGGCTCAGATTAAGGGATTGGATAAAGAAAATAAATTGGTACCAATTTCTGGTATTGATTGTGACGTATCCACTTCAAAAGGATATATTTTTTTCCTCGATCATTATATATTTTCAAATAATTTTAATATCATGATTCATTTTAGCAAAATCGGGATAACCCAACCGACAACTAATTACCGTAAGATTAAAAGTTTCAAATACAATACTTGGAGGAAAATTAAGTTCGGTTTTATTTGACTTAGTATACACAATAAGCTGTTGATCTTTTTTAAAGTGTAGAAAAAATAGAACACTTACACATCAATCGTACATCACTTATACATCAATCGTATATATGTATCTAAAATGTCGAAAAGAAAAACTCGAAATGAGAAAAATATCGATATGAAAACTTTAAAATAATTAAAATATGAAATATTTTTGTGTTTAAATGAGTAAAAATTTTTGGTAGTCTAGATAACGGTGTAAGAAATTCTTGATGAAATGATATCCTGGCTTAGATCTAAAGGTTGTCTTGAAGATAAAGCAATTTAAAGAAACGTATGCACGGTAATAGCCTCGCTTTGTGAACGTTCATCTCCGGGTGTTTAGATAGCATAAACTGCGGTTTTCAATTAAAAGCGCACGTACAAGACATTCGTTCACCAGGCAGTCAATACTTTACCTGTCTTCGTTGAATATGCCAGAATATTATTTCTCAGACAACTTTACTAAATAGTTGAACGCGTTGCACATTTGTATGATTCAGTGACATTGTATTCTATGTCAGGTATTTTAAATCGAATCCTATATCAATATAAATTGATATAAATGCAGAAAAAGCTTAAAAAGCTCATTGTATTGCGATATAATATATGGGTAAAGTTTTAAAACTAAGGAACAAGTTAAAAGAAAATCAGTCTGTTTTTACTAGAATATTTCAATAATCAACCAGTGGTACATACAATTTTGTTTTTTGTTTCACTTCTACAAATTTTCATCTGGAATTTTATTTAGTATTTTAAAATAATAAAAAAAAACAGGAATTGTAAAATATCTCGTTAAAAATTTCGAGACGTATTAGACAAAGTCCTTAATAAAAACTAATGTCAAATATCTCTAGGTCTAGACAAAGAAGTATTATTCAAAGAATTAGTATTTTAAAGCCTATTGGTTGTGCTTAGTATAATTTGATTATAAGCATTTAAAAAATTGAGATTTGTAAAATTCTATATGAATATTTATCTGATTTGAGTTTTACTTTTAGCATTTTGGGTCTAGATGCATAAAAATTACAAGTCTGAAAGTGGTACACACGTTAGTGCACGAGTACAGCCAACGTGTGCATAAATGTAATCTCTCGGTAATCTTCTAGGACGTAAATGATTCGTGTATCATCCAGACACATTATAATACATACCGAAGACTGAATATATACCGAACGACCAATAAATAAATAATTTATTATTTGCTGAATTATTTTGAATACTTGAAGGTTACAAAGTCCCAGATCACTAAAACAAATTTTGGCAATAGATCACTTTCATGTATAATTCAAAACTGAATGGAGAGTAAGAAATGTATTGGAGAGTTTATTATGCGCGTTACATATTAAACGGAGAAACAATGAATATATGTAGTCTCATTGATATCAAATGAGAATACTTGTTTTTGAAAACGTAATAATAAAAAAATTCAAAAAGAATTCAAATGTTGTGAGAGAGAGGATACAAGGAATATCTAAGGCGGTCGTACATATTCTATGTTCCTTGGGACATCATGAACGTGTTACATGATGAGTCCTTTACAGAATTGTGAACTAGCGTCAGGCGAAAAAGAAACTATGCTTGGTAAAATTTTAGTGTAGAAAAATGCAGCGCGCAGTTTACTGTATACAACTCGTATTTTAAGCAAAACAAGTGACTTATTTGTCATTTACATTTAACAATTTTGAACGAATATTGTTTTTTTACTGTTACATAATCTGTAATCTATGCTAAGTTATATTTAGTTACGCACATTGTTATCGCCAAATCCGTGATCATGACAAGGAATACTGGGTTTGCGGGTTTGAAGCGCCCATGTACCAGTTTATGTAAAAAAAAAAGATTCAGGACAGGGTTCCTAAGTCATTAAACAATTGCTGCAAGAAAGCAACAAACCAAGATAATTTTTCAAATGACGGAGATCAAAATATTCAATATTCGGAGCAAACATGGTAAAAAAATGACATTTGGAGGATTAAGAAAGGTTGAAAAGAAGATATTCATGGTTATATTGTATATAAAGTAATAGACATCTAATTGTCAAGCCTTAAATTATTAGAATAGGCGTCAAATACTTTTAACAATAAAACAAAATGGTTAGACAATACATATAAGGACTTATTGTATCGCATAACAATAAATTATACTTTATATTATATTTATATAATACACGCCTTTCAATATGTTACGATGTGAAATTGTTTTCGCTTATATCATAATGGATTCTCCTACTATCAATCTAAAAAAACTCAATAAGCCCCTTTTGAGTAAGTGCCTATGTTTTCATTTAAAATTTCTCTTATGTTTTGCAATAACATTTAAACGAGCTTTTCTCGTAAAAGCTCTCGTAAAGAAAAGAACTCTGCAATAAATGCCTCGTGCGAGAGCGAAACTTTGTTCATCGTCACACAATAGCCGTAGTTTTATGGGAATGATCACAAAACATAGACCTATATAATATATTATGGCATTTAAAAAGTGAACATCTTGAATCACTATAAAATTTGCAGCTCTGACGATGTTATACTTTATATGATAAGAATTTAAAATAACAATATTAATAACACTATAATTATGAGTGTTAACCTCTGGTAGCAAAATACGAAATGATCTTGTTATGGCGCTCACATATTTATTGATATCATAAAAACTACGCAAATTGTATCATTTATATTACATTATTGCAGTTATAAATTGTTTGGGTTGTAAAAAATCAGTTAGTGGTGGATAAAAAACAAAAACCGATCATTTTTTTGACGAAATAAGATAATATCTTACTCCTATAAATACGTATCGACCGCGTAAAGGAAAAAGTACGCAATCCAAATAGAACGAATTTTACAGGCGGCACAAAAAATGTGTATAAACACAACTTTAAAGTGCGCGAAAACTAAAACTAGTATTTTTTTTTATCCAATCTGATATTAATTCAATAAGTTATTTAGGAAAAACGACTGAAATCGATATAGTGGTTCGTTTTCTTGGACGCAATTTTGACTGGTCATATCTTTTTTAAACTTTAACATAGTAAACAAACTGTAAAAGCTAAATTTATGTACTGGTCATCATACATGGTAGGACGTGCATCAAGTTGTATGTAGTTGTAAGTTGTGTTATTGAAAAAAACTGAGGGTGACATCCTTTTTCCTTTCCCCAGTCGATATACAAAGATAATTATGGTAAATCGTTTAAAATTTCCGGGCAAAAAATCTTCCGTTGGAAGTAGTGACATTTTTTTTTATCATTAGAGTGTGAAGTATATGGGGTCTTCAACACATCGTGTATGGGCATAGATTCTTCATGTTTTATACAATTTTAATATCTCAAACAATGACCTTTGTCGCCAAGCATAATGTGCGTTATTACGCACGGGGCTATCGTGTCGATACACAGTTATAACACACTTCATTTATAATAAAAAAGGCGAAACGTTTTGTCAGTGTATGATCGTCCTTTTTACGAGGGCTACAAATCATATTATTTTTTCTCTTGTTTTCAAAAATAAACAAAACTCTTAGGTATACGTTTTTATTTTTACCAAAACGACGAATTTAAATTTAATGAAATATATCACAAACTTGAAGTGGGTATCAAGGACCACCAGCAATCTTTGATATTTGACAATTTTCCGGGATGTGGTCAATTGACACAGCTGACAACGGCATGGTATCAAAGAGTAAACGACTGAATGTCGATCGATACCCAACACTATGAATAATATAAAATAAAAATGACGAAGAACATTCACTTTTATTTGTAAGTGTAAATAAAGTTTTGTGTAATTTATTTGAGTTTAATGGATTATAATACTTCAAGAATTCGCTTTACGGAATAATATAAGGAAGTTTTAAATGTTGTTAATTTTATAGTTTCACATTAAAATGATAATAATAGACTTACTTTAGATTCTGAAATATATTAATATAATATATATATTATTAGTTGTAAAGAACACAGCTATAGACATATCACTTTAATATAATTTAAAGCTATTCATTGGCCACAAAAACAAGACGAAAACAATCAGTAAAGATTGCATGTAACAAAAGATTATACCGACGAATGAACGGCATGCCGAAATAAAATAAATTTACACGAAGGAGTTCAAAATTTTACGTATATCGTGTGTTGAAATAATATTACAAAATTATATTCTAATGTTCCAAGCAATGACCGCTTACAATAGGAATATGCGGCATGCGAGGTATTTCGAACCATTCTTTCGTTTGTCTATGCTTCTTGCATTCGTCATTATAATAATAACAATTGTCTTAAAATATACATTAATATAATCTTTTATTATTTCGACACAGCATACCACTGACACTTTCAATTTATTGGTTGTTACTTAATCCCAGTGCATACGCCATACGGTATACTCCAAACATGTACAGATTTATATCAATGTTTTAATGGTCACACGTGTGATATATTAATTTTGGTCAATATTGAGTTCGTATTGAAGTTTGAATATTCGTTGTTGTGCATATGTAATAAAAAAGTATTCGTAAACTCAATAGAAGTTTATTATTCGAAATATCCACTTTAAATGTAAGATAAAATATACATATTAAATATCATATATTATATTATACACAAAGATGATTTATTTCTAATTTGAAATGTTTTTTATATATAACCATGTCAGTTCCGAAAGTGTAGTGTATGGATTAAAACAGTATTAAAATGTCCACTCATATGGAGAATATGGTTGATCAGCAATGTGAAATCGTGCCTTCTAAGACTTTTACGAGAATTCCTCAAACCATTAAGTACTCTTACAAATACAGCAGCTGTATTAGTCGAACCTAGTTTCCAACACCGAAGCGCACACGCTTACCTCTCAGCCACTGGGGGTAAGTAATTTATTATGATAATGTTATATTTCAATCAGTGACATTTTTATCACGACGAAAAATTAGATTTGATCCAATTTAAAATCATATCCCATATCATTTCAGCATTTTACGTCAATTATAATATATTGAGATTTTTCTTGCTGAAAATACACCAGATAATTTTTTTGTATACATGAATTAATTACAAATGAAAAATGAGATGGTTTCAATTTGTAAGAGCGAAATATTATCACGAGGACGACACTAATCCGCCTCTGTCACATCAAACACGGCGTTGACAGATTAACAAAACGTTTCGCAAATTTTAAAACACGCATTTTCAAGGCCCTTTGGATCGGTACACATTGGAAGTGTAAACAGGATGTAAATAAAGGCAACCTTAAATTTGTATTTTACAAGGTAAAAATATTTGTGTAAAAAGCAGCAAAACGTGACACAGTTAGAATTGTACTATACTTACACGAAAACCGTGATATCGAATGATCTATATTTACCCTATTACAATATTATAATATATAGGAAAATATATAGGAAACAGAAATTGAAAAATGAGTTTGAAAAATGCACGTAATGTAAAGCAAAAACATCAGTTTATTTAGCACGTAGGTAGATTGTATGTAAAAATTAATAGTGATTAGAATTTCTCTCTTCAAACAGAACACTGTGAAGCCATGAAAAACTTGGAAATCATCGATGAATAGACAGTACATATTTAAATAAACAAATATAATATAAAAAGAAAAAAAAATGTGTATGCATATACTTTCACATATGCTGGAAGTGGTAATAGCATTTTTGTATAATAAATTGGACAACATTAGTCAGCTAATGGAGCTCACGTGGATTTATTTTTGATGCTGTCATTTCTACGTTCAAAGTAACGGCCGAGCGTTTATTTAATAGCAAGTAAAATATGATGAAGTGTAACCAATTAATAAAAGAAAATACAAGAGGAATGAGGTAACATACCATCAGATCTGGGATTTTATTTTTCGGCTAGAATTTTGAGATCAAGAAAGATAATATTTTATTACATTAATAATTAAAGTGAAAGTTTTATTATGTAAGACGCATTAAGTATCAAATACTTATAATTCATAAGTAAACCAAAAAATATTCGAGAATATGAGAGGGCCTGAAGTATTTTTTATATGTATTATGATGCGTGTTTACATTTAGAGAATTTAATAGATGTATGTTTTTGGCTGCCGCAAGCTGTCTAACTTAAATGATTAAGCTTTCTCAACTGTGTTTTAAGTGTTATTATAAGATACAATGCAAAGGCCAATATGTAGTTAATGTCAACAAGCTGGAAGTTTCTAGAGAATTTCTAGCAAATTCTCGATAACCTATGAGTCATATTAGTCCTGGAATGTGTCTTTACTCATGTGGTAAGAGTATTCAGTATAAAGTTTGTGTAAGACGTAATGTAGTGTAATGTAACTGTTATGACACAATAATAGTTACATTAGATTTCAATTATATGTTAGTTTTATCTATCTAATATTATTACAGAATCTTCACCAATATTATTGTCAGTATAAAGTTATGAAATAATATTTCTCTAGCGGAATCCTACTAAGTATTTTTACTTAACGAATCGGTAGTTTTATCGGCTAAAGATATAAGAATCACACTTTCATAATAGCTATAAAATATTAGAACTGAAGTATATTTACGGTATGCGGTTTAATACTTTAGTTAATAAACTTTTATTATCTCACGTCATACTAAGGACAAATTATATAGTTTTTAAGGAGTTCGAGAATATATTTTAGTTACATATCCGAAGACGATATCCAAAAAAAATATGTATTAACCAGTGGATTGAGTAATTAGTTAACAGAGAGTTATCGTGAAAAAAAAATCGCGGTTTTAACATTGCGGAGATCCATATATCACATTTCTGGATTTGACATTATCGTACCGTGGAGATAGATGTGCTCGAATTTCAGAGCGATCTTGGGACAAAAAAACATATGTACTACAATAAATATCAGTAAGGAAATTCATTACTATATTATATTAATTTCGTTAATATAGTCAATATCAATCATTTCGATAGTAATTAAAAGCACAGTGATATTATCATACTGGCAATACATTTCCAACACCCCCGAAGCAATGCGATATAATTAATTACAAACAGTTCAGAGCAATTTGATAAACGGCCATCTTTTGTATGGGGAAGTGTGGATAAAAAACGAAAAACGCTCTTACAATAACTTTCAGGCGTCATTCAATGACAAATGGTCGCAATATATTGTAATAAATAAAGCTGTCGGTGTGCTTTAACCCTTTCTGCGCTTATTTATTCACGTTGAATTTGTAGAACACGTCTTTAATCAGAATGTATTCTATAATATAAAAGTAAATAAAAAATGTTGTTTTCTTTATATACTTATGATAGGATTTAATGAATTGAAATATTTTACTGCTTCACAAATTTTAGTTAAATCTTAAAAAATAACAATATTTTTTTTCGTCATCTTAAGAAATTTCAGTTAAACGATCAGAAATTATTCGATTTGTCCCTGGTCTATTTATAATACTATTCACACAGTTTCATTAATCTATTATTTATGGTAAATAAATAAACTATAAAAAACAACATTAAAAATAAAAGATATCTAAGTCTTATATACTGTAAGTCAATTTTCATAGAATCTAAATTTTAACACATAGAGGTATTAATATCCGCCATGACGAATTTTTTCGACTTCGAGTTAATTTGATATTGTAATTGTATGAATTTCATGAAAAAATGAGAAAGTTGGCTAATAGAATCTTAACCTAGTTTTAAAACCTGACCTAACCCAGATATCCATGGGTTAGGGCGTAAACCTATTAAAATAGGACAAATAGATTATAATTTAAAATAATATCTATAAGTTTTCAATTAAAAGCACTGCACTGTGGAGAAAGTAGCTTTTTTGTTGTAACGCATATAATTTACAAATTAAAATCCTACGATTTTTTTATAATTAAGAGATTAAAATATACCAAAATCATATAAAAAGACACATTCAATAAATTTATCGATAATTTGTTTATAATTTAGTGTTAAATATAGCGGTATCACAGAAAGTGTTATAATAATTACAGACTAAAAGCCCTCAACGTGTGCGGCCCATCGCTTATTACACCTGACCTCACGTCGTAGTGGGTGGATTTCCATGCAGGCACCGACACAAAAAACAAAACCGTCATCCTTAGATATTACAGTGTGTTAATTGTTACATACATTTCACATTACGGGTTTGTATTTTGGATAAATCCCAGCGCTAACCGCTCAATATTCTACGAAATGAATCAATTACGGTAAACTCTTTCGGAAAGATTGCTGATTTATTTTTCGTTGAAGTGTCAATGCGGGTGGCAAAATACAAGCCCATGAAAATTAAAAAGTTATTATATGAGCATGAAATCATAAATTAATTGAAGGTTTGAATTGAAGAATTGAATAAAACCATACAGAATACGCCGAATATAAAAAAAACAGTTATTTTAAATTCAGCTTTTGTATCTAAAAATAGAAATAAACGATACCGATGTTTAAAACAATACTGAAGTACGTTCTTATTTTAAAATTGGAATACAAAATTTTAAAGCTACGTTTTTCATTAATATTTCAATTTATTTTCACACAGTCGTTTTGTTTGATCAAATATTGAAATTTTAAGCGCTTTGTTGCGTGAAATGAGTTAGATAAAAAATGCATACATTCTTTTGAAATTTTCACTCCACATTTGAAAGTATGGATTTATGACAGAGCAGTAAATTTAAAATTATTTGTCATCATTATAGTCTCATAGACCAGTGCTTCCCAATTACTTTCATGTCACGGCCTCCTAAATCTGAAAGAATTAATTACCACCCCCCTGTATAGTTTAAGATTTATTTGGCAATAATTATTACAATTATAATACACATATTTAAGTTCAGCACAAAATTATAGGAACTTGCTTAAAAACACTTTTTTAAATAAAAACTATACTCACATGAAACAATTTAATGCGATAGATGAGGTCGCATGTTTTTACATAGCAAATCGATATCGGGTTCAATGTCAGAAATGCTAAATCGCAAAGCATCTTCCAAAGTCTCCGTAGACAGGCATGACCTTTGCTTATTTTTTTTATATAAATAATGAAGAAAATGCTGTTTTTCATAGGTATGTAGTCGCGAAAGGAATTATTTAACAGACTCAAATATATACATTCTCTAAATATGTTATATGGAAAAATATTCATAAATTAATATTTGTTCTTTGTACTGAATATTTTCGCGGCCCCCGCGAGAAATCCTGCGGCCCCCAGTTTGGGAAGCACTGCCATAGACCATCACTTCAATTATTCATTAACATTTATTTGAATCCGATTACATAAGATGATATAAGTGGTGAATTATAATACATTGACGGGATTCGAATCTGTAACTCATGATACCGAATAGCACCCATTTACACGTGAATAATACGAGCCCCCATTATATTTTTTTTACAAAAAAAAACCCTTTATTTTATTGAGACGTTCTTATATAGTATTCAATATTTCGAATCAACTAATAAAAGAAAATACATCGTTTAATTTCATGTATTATAATATAATATTTGAAAATAATATGGTATAGTATTTGATTTATTTGAAGTGAAATCTTTTCTGAAGCCACCACTATACCTGAACTAAAAAATAAGTTACGCAAATAAAGAATACTTTTTACAGCATAAATTACTCAAAACAAATATTTATAGAGGTCAACGTGCGATTACAAACTCATGAGTGCGTCCTCAGTATATGTGTAATATTTCTTTCTGCAAAGTACTTCACTACTGATGCGATGTGTGAATAGGTGCTATGTAGGAAATTAATGCATCTCGCCCAGGTGGGAATTTCACTGCGGTCATCACACCTGTATGTTTATTATTAACAAATGCCAACCACTCAATGTTTATGCATATTACGCACAAGCCTTGCGATTGTTTGCACAGTTTCATGCGTAACTAAATAATGATTTTCTCATCGATGATGTATGATAAAGTATTCATTATGATATTTTATTTTATTTATTGCAACACTGGTTCATATTCTGTGTTCCATATTTAAACGTAATTTATTCAATTATAATCAATCTACCGGAAAAGAATCTGAAATAATTTAACATTCGAAATGTGTTCAAATATTTTGAATCTTTGCTACGAAGTCGCATATGAGTGTGCATTATACATATATATTTATTTTCCTTTTGATAAGCTAAACCGTTTTCCATGGCAATATTCATATACTAAACATATGGAATATAATAGTAATTACCGACGGCTTATTGTCTATATATAACATAACTTATATATAAATAAATTTTAGTTTAAATTCAAGTGTTTATATTCAAAACATATTATGTTTAAACGTGTATGACGGGCGACAGGGATTCTTGGAGGCGGCACGTGGTTTCCATATGCTCCACTTAGGGAGCGGATATGGAAGAAGAAAGATATCATCCATATTCAATATGGTATATTGTATCATGGTAAGTCATCCTAACGTATTAAACTTCTCGTTTTCAGATATTTTAAGTGCTTTTAAAAGTTGTAATAAAGATACTAATAACTGATGCAAAATAAACTGAACAATGATAACAAGCTTTTTCAAAAATGTGATCATTTTTGAATCAATAAGTGACAATAACACAAAAGAAAAAAAGCTTTGAATCTATATTTTTATATTTATAATAATACAATAGATATATTCACTAAACATACTTGTACCATAAGATTAATTACAAAGCGACTGACTTTAATAAAATATTTCAATAAAGATTCACGTAAGCATAAATAGAACGCTGTAATAATAACGAACAAATTTGAGCGTTGAACTTTTTCGCAAGACTTTGTATAATATAATACATAAAAGCTTGTCAAAAAAGTTTCGGACGTTCGCTGTGTTCGTCAGTTATAATTACTTCACCTGAAATTATTTTATTCAAGATAAATTTGTGGCAGCAGGCAACATAATGAAATTATTGGAAAAGGTACATGTATACTTGTAAGATTTGATTATATTGTAATAAGTTAGTGTAGTTGGCGATACGTAGAATAATCAATCACTCTGTCACTTTTCATAGAACAAAGTTATATTATTCAATTTATTGAAATATGCAAATAATTTTGACTTACATTCATTGTATTTTTGTATTCTACTGTCGTTTTATGAAGAAAGATGTTCACATACCTACAAAAAATAGAAAAAAAAAATTATTAATAATGTAAATTTAACTCATGCTAATGGTAATTTAATTTTTACTAATGTGTCAGAGATAAAATGGAGTATAAATAAAAAATTGATTTATATAATAATATTAAATTTAGTTCATAATAATTATCATAACATTACCAAATTTATAAAATTTACAAACCATATTAAAATCTATATTTCACGCGACAAACAGGATTCAAACTTGGACTTGCGTATACAGCAACACGACTCCGACCATCCAAAATTAAAAAAAAAAAAAAAGTAAATTAAATCTTCTTCTTTCTTATACTATATTCACTCCCAAAGCGGAGCATATGGATCTACACAGTATGAAGATATCCACTCCCAAAGTGGAGTATATGGATCTCCGCAATGTGAAGTGGTCTTGACAGATTATTTTTCACGAGAATAGTTTTTCAGACAATTACTCAACCCAATGAGCATCCAGCCCTGTATTTTTGAATTTTTAAAAAGCGTCAGACCGGGACTCTAACCCGCATTCCCCGGATTGCTAGGCGCGCACGCTACTAACTACGCCACGGAGAAGACAGATATTGAAAATGGTGCCCGCACGTTAAACTAATTAATTTATGCTAATCCAATTGATAATATTGCCCTTAGTAATAATTTTTAGAATGTTTCCCTCAAGCCCCTCGTATAAAAGTTTCTCGGTGAAATAAAGTTGTTTGCAATCTATAATTGAAAAAAACCTAAATGTTGTTTAGACTTTTCTTTGATTGAAAATATTGTGCGGTAATCGAATAGGCACAGTCAACACGTATTCCATATAAACATTTATTCAACAATATTGAATCCATTTCAAGGAGGGATTCCGGCGTGAAAAACACACCCATCCCCTCGTCTTGCCGACACAGGCATCTGGTTTTGTCATACGTATTAACATTATCCGCTGGAGAAGCATATGAGGGATGACTCCCATATATTGCCACCCTCTTTTCCATATATAGCCTTAGTAAACTTTCAGGCAGTGCTGCAGAACAATCTTCACAAGCCTGACAAAAGCTAACAAGGCAATAGAGTATTCTGAAAATATTTCATTTGCTTAATAATAAACCATATTAGTAAACAAAACTTGATGTTAAGAAATAAATCTCAATATAAATCAGCGATTGAAAACCCAACATTTTTAAATGAATTATAGTATAAGTAATCAACAGACATAAAAATATAAAATCAAAGCAGGCATTTTATATTTAAGTTTTTAAGGTTTTTCGATTCACTAAGCGACTACTCACATATATATTAGATATTTCCAATAATATTTTATGCAATCGAATGTTTATACATATATTATATAGTTAGTTCATACATTCCACGTACAAATATTCACCATTATTATTCCATTTGAAAAATTTCGATGTCCATATAGTTAGGGAGAAAAATTTACAGAAACCTATAGTAAGCTCCCTGTTAAACATTTGCCCAAGATTTATATGCTGTGGGTAAATAGAGGGTAGTAATGGAAAACATTACGTGTATCCATTACTTAGTTCCGTCAAATAAATCGATTGATAAAAAATGCACGCGCGCGAGTATTTCAACTAGTTAGCTATATATATAATAAAAGCCTGGATGTAGAATCTTTAGTTCGAGACACTTCTTGCAAACCACAATAAGTGATAATTTTAACACAAAAAACACGTACTCATAAAAAATATTATATTTGAGTTATCATTACCCACTTCAAGGTAAAAAAAAGTTTGCGTATTTATTCATTTAAGAGCAAATGCGAAGAACATACTTTTAACCAAGAAAAGCCAAAAGCTTTGTTATTATTTTAATTAACGTAACATCTCTTATTATAAAATAATGCCTCTTATACCAAGCGCGTAAACATGTAAAAATATGCATGTAACAATAGTGACCTCAGCTTTTTTAATCTCCTACAAAATTGTATTGTATGGTGAACGAGGAATTATTTTATCATAAGCGTTAAGTGTTAAAAATGTTAGTATAAGAGCTTTGTGAAGAATTTTTTTGGTATTAATCTCTTAAATTCCATTCCACGAGTTAGTGTTAGGCTCTTTACGTCAACAGTTAGCTTTCACTGTAAGGGATGATCTCAACAGTGAACACATCTGTCAAACACGATCGGTAACAAGTTTATAGACGCACTCAACTCAAGTAAACTAGCTTTCAAAGTTCTCAAATAATTCGTAATTGATTGGGAATTTACTTTATATTTATAGCGTAATAATTTATGTACAGTATTTTTATCACCAGAAAGGTCGCTGACAATCTTTTCGACTTTAATTATAATTCTATGAGAATCACGAAACATTATTTGTCACACATTATTACTAAAATAAATTAATTATTTTTCGCAAAAACTACATAACGTGATCCTAAAACCGATGTAAATGTATGCAAGTGATACATACAAAAAATAAGATAGGTTTGACAAATTATCTCAAATCAAATTCTTCCCTAAAATTCTGAAGTAAAAACATCTTTTTATGTACACCATTAGTGTCAAAACTTATTTTTGATAAATTTTGCATGATCTTTCTTTATTTGTGTATTTTTTTCAAATTAAGCTTACAACTTGCCACATCGTGAGCTGTATGAGAGATTCAACAACTCTCCATCTTACCTTATTAACACTTGGCCTGCGGGAAGCGTAATATTACGTGATTGTGTACTCCAGCGGTTATCTGCCAGACTCGGAACGTTC